>CBVK0100286300.1:0-23019 GCA_900067695.1 Picea abies
TTAGATAGCATTAGATTTACTTTTCTGCAGTTAGCATTAGATTTGCTTTAACATTAGATTTGTTTTCCTGTAGGTAGCACTAGATTGGTTTTTGAATGCCCAGAATGAATGAAGTTCAGACAGTACTCTGTGTGTTATGACTTAAATGATAATGCTGATGGTAGATGGTTAAACACAGAGTTAGAATGATTTTGTAGAATTGTGCTTTTGAACAGAAATAGCCACCTTAGCCTTTGAGTACCAGACTGTTTTGCTTCTGTTTATGATTTCATAGGAAATGCTCAGTTTCGAGTTAGTTATCAGAATTCAAATTCTTAGAATAGGTGTGTGCTTTATTTTTAGGATAGCATTCGAATAAAAGACTAGACGCTTGCCTGCACATACTGTGTATCAGCTCGAAGTATACTAGCCCTGGTTTGACAATTTAGTGATTCAGGACACTTAAAAGCTACAATTTAGCAGCCTGACAGAGAGGCTAGTAGTTGATCTCCAACATGACTTGCATAGGCTAGTAGCTAATCTCCAACATGACTTGAAGAGGTTGGTGATGTTTTGTTGGGTATGTGTTATATTCTTCTCTATCTCTTGAGAAATGTGTCATATGCCTCAGGAAACATGTCACATATTTAGGTGTTTTTTCAGCACATGGCTTTTGCCGATGCTTTTCTATTTTTGTTTAAGAAATTAAGATTCTGGACTAATCCAGGTCATTGGGTTAGGGTTTTGGATGCCACTGGCTCCTATATGTATATTGTATTGTGAAAAATGTATCACACATGAATGAATATAGAATATGTTGGTTTTCTCAGATTGGGTTTCTAGGGGAAAAATTTCAGTGTAATGTTTGTATTTTTCATTGTATCTTTTCTGTTGTTTTACTAAATATATGTTTGAAGTAGATATTGTACAAGGTTAAAATCTACATTTGGTATCAAAGATTTGTTGGTTTCAAGGGGACGCCTTTGTGGTCAAGGGTTTGTCTTGGGACTGTGATGATCCTTATTATAGTGGGAGATCTGTGGTATTGATTTTTCAGGTGAAAAGAAGTGGAAAGAAACTCGAAGATGGAGATCGAGAAGTTTAATGGGAAAAGTTTTGAAATGTGGAATCTCAATATGGAAGATATGTTGCTGGGAAAATATCAATGGATCACTGTAGATATAGGTACTTCACCTACAGGAACTTTAGAAAATGACTGGAAAATGTTTGATCAGAAGGAAAAAAGGACAATCTGACTATGTCTCTCTGATTCCGTATTACTGAATGTGTCAGAGGAAGATACAACCAAGGATTTATGGGAAAAGTTGGGGAAGTTTTATTAGTCTAAGTCCCTGTTAAATAAATTATTCTTGAGAAAGAAGCTATATAAATTGAGGATGAGAGATGGAGACTTGGTGGAAGAGCATTTGAACACCTTCAATACTATCGTAAGTCAGTTAGTATCTATTGATATTAAAATTTCAGATGAAGATAAATGTATTAGTTTATTGTGTTCTTTACCAGACTCCTGGGATAGTCTGGTTGTGGCCATAGGTAGGAATACAACTGCCTTTAAGTTTCATGAAATGGTCTCATCCTTGTTTTCGGAGGAGATCAGATGGAAGAATATGGAAGGACACAACACAGACACATTATTTGCAAGAGGACGTTCCCAGGAAAGGAATAGATCTAATTTCTGAAGTGGGAGATATAAGTCTAAGGGTAGATCTAAATCTCTCAGAAAGTTTGTAAGGGTATGTTGGAGATTGTTGGCACCAGGTCAAAGTGGAAATAAGGACGACCATGGGAAAGAAAGAGTGCAAAAATGAAAGTAACAGCTAGAGAAAGAACATCACGTGCACATGCAAGAAAGCATGCACAAGGAAAGCGACAACTGGAGGAAGCGAAACACGCGTGCATGGGAGGAAGACCTAAAGTCAGTAGGGTTAGGGTTTTTGTAATGTTTTGTAAACGAATGAAGATCCCGAAATGTATAAATATAGATGTGAGGTATCATGTAGAGGTTCGATTGTTTTGTGTTGAAAAGTTGTGTATTAGCTTGAGGTGTTAGTATTGTTATCCCATCTTTTACTGTAGTTACGCATGAGCGGATGTGGTATACAATATTGAATATTATGCACCATTTTTGTAAGCTATTGAGCTAGAAAGGAGGAGAGAAGGTAGATCTGAGGACTAGTTTGCAGGGTTTAGAGCCTATTGTGATCTAGTTTGTCTCATATAGATCTTACCCATAAGAGGGGAATTGTAAGTGCGCGACGCCAAGAATGTAAAACTGCCATAATAAAAGAGCCAAGAGACAAATCTTTATGGATGTAGCCCGGGAGGGGGTGAACCATGATAATAATTGTCTAATGTGATGAATGTATGCATCTCTTTACTTTCTTTTAGTAGGTTATTGTTATGCTTAATAAATGAGTTCATACATTGTTATGGAACACGAATATGCTACTTGGGAAGTAATCTATGTAATGGGAATGTGCACTTACGAGGAATAGGTAGATTACCCTCATAGTTAGTAGTGCATGGATATAATTAATAAATCCCTATGTCATGCTCAATCCTAGGCTATAAACACCTGAGTCTTACAACCACCCATTTAAAGCTATCTCAAGTGAGACTGCGCAGTGCATTCTGTGTACTATGTTGCCTTCTGGTTTACCATAAGGGTCAATAGTTTTAGAGACTTTGTTGGAAACACAAATGACATGAACCTTGGGTCAATAACTTAGATATAAAGGTTGGGAAGACTGACAAGAGAATGAAATATAAACAACAAATGGTTATGTTGTCGTGTTAAGAGGAACAAGAGATGATTGGTTAGATGAGATAGAGTGCATGAGAAAAGAATGAGTGAAACCAGAATACCACTAGGCCATTAGAAGGGAATGTTGAGACCTTTGAACCCCACCAAAGTAGAAATCGAAGGCGGGTTGAGAACCAAAGAGCTAGAGTTTGCCCAGAAAGACAATAGAAACCTAGTATCACACCTCGCAAATATCTGGATAAATACGTGTTTACAGATTTACACAAAGTCTTTTTATGTGATTTTCCCCACTTACTGTAGGAGTGGATACTAAGGTTGAAACATAACCACATGATGAACCAGATTCGACAGCTAGATTGGACCCTAGTACATGTTAAGAAGTTACATCAGGTGAACAACAAATTCACCTGCGCAATTGACTTTTGGCTTGACAGTATTGTGTCAAGCTTCATCTTAGAGTTTGTAGTTGACACAACAACATCATACAACGCAAAAAAGAAAGAATTTCTACGTGAACCTCGAGGAACTTACATTCGATCATTGTATACTTCTATGAAAATATTGCTATATAACAAAGGTGTAATGACAATGGAATCAGACAACTAGACTTCCCTGCGTGCATGGGAGAAGGGGGGAAGGACTGACAGAGAGAGCATAAATGGAAGAAGGCCAAGATAAAGGAAAGAAGGAGGAACTCTTGGACCCGATGTTGATGGATGGTGACCAACTTCAATGGATCCTGGCGTCATCACGAATGACGCGTAGCGAAGTACCCTACCAATATAATATGAATACCAAGAAGAGAGTCGTAATCGCAAGGGGGGCTTGGAAAGAGATGAGGAAGAGCTAGAGGATCTTTGGGCTGTGGAGAAGATTGAGGAAATCCGGTGCACAACTTATGAGAGGAAAACAAGAGGACCAAGATCAGGAAGAGAAGGCAACCATCCTATCCCTATTAATGTCAGTGTGGAACCCATAAACCCATGTGCGACTAATAAACCAAAGAGAACACCACCATTTAGACAACCAAAGTTCAAAGGAATTCCAACAGCAAGCAGTACATCTACCATATGAACAACAACCAGAGAAGCCAGTTCAGGCAGTATTAGTCAAGTATCTACACTACACAGCGGAGGGAGCAATTCAGTATTTCGAATGGAGAGACACGATCCCACTATCAGATTACCAGAATTTCAAGGAGAAGCAGTAGAATATCCTAAGAAGCACTTGTTCATTTGCACAAAGATCTGGGAGGAAAAACAGATCACTGATGAAGACACTAAACTCACGTAGTTAGCGATTGCGCTAAGAGACCGCGCACTAGACTGGTACATGAGTCTAGACACAAACAATACCCTTGGGATGATGAGGACACTCATAGAAATTAAGAAGCTATTGATTAATGAGTTCTAGAAGATGAGCTCAGAGGATCACTACATAATGAGATGATTGAGATAAGACAGAAACTAGGAGAGTTTGTATGGGAGATTGATCAGAGATTCAAGCGACTGAAGGGAAAACTAAAATACCTTATGACCAAGATGCAACACCGACACCTCCTTTTCAAATCACTACTCCCACATCTAAAATATACCTTACGATAGAAGAAGTTTTAGATGTAGGCCGAGGCTCTACAGGAAGCCTTGCAGCTGAAAGAGAACCAGTACCAGCAGACAGACCCAACTATTGAAGAATTGAAGTAGGATTTGAAGAATCTAACATTTCAATTGAACCAGAATAAGAACAATGACAAACAAGAAGTCATTTGGTGCACCACATGCTGAACAGAAGGACACCACAAGAACAAATGCCCAACATTCATGCATTATATGGAAACAGGTATGCCAAACCCACTACCATAGGGAGGATTATGGTGTGAAATATGAAAGAAACTGGTTCATGACCCTTACCACTGCACGATGATGCAGAAATACTAGATAATTCCAAAGAATTCATATTGCACCTTTTGTAAGTTAGTGGGTCACGACGACAAATATTGTAGAACAATGGAGCTAATGCGGGAAAGAACATCAGATACATATAGAGTACAGGCTGAAATGATGGATGGGCAAGCAATGCCCCAGTTCAACCAAGCCCCAACCCCATACAACATTGTGCAACAATAGTATAATACTGTGCAACAACCCTACAACAACGTACAATAGCAGTACAACCCGTGACAACTCCAGTACAATACCGCGCAGTATAATCAGACACCACAGTATAACGCATCGAGAGGTGATCGTGCAATCTACAGAGGATGAGGACGAGCTAGAGGAGGTTTCAAACATGGTAGAGGCCCAATCACATGTCACAATTTTCAACAACCAGGACATTATGCACGAGAATGTTCACTACTGCCAATGACTTATATGTATTTTCGTGCATCATATCATGGGACAGAGGAATGACCAACACTATTAGTAAAGATCCAGGAAAGGAGGAACCAAAACAATCAGAATGTTCAATGGATTTTAGTTGAAGCAAGGGACGACGGGCGAAACATCAACATAGTCACTCGTGGAGGAACAAAAATAGGAAATGATGCAGTTCAATAGGAACCAACACCGAGTTAATGGATAAAGAATAACACTAAACCAAGGAAGCAATTTGACACACCCAAAGAAAAGGAGGCTTTTAAGGAAGCCAGGCAAGAATTTTAGAAGGTGGATGCAACATCGATTTCACCTGCACAATCAGTCAAGGAAGCCCCAGAATATGAAATGCCACCATCGTTAGATCATACCAACATAATGCAACCCAAGGGACAAGTAAGTACTATCAAAGACTTTTTGAAATCATGCGTAAGAGTATTAAGTGACCGTTCATTTGTGAAAATATTGCAAAACATACTAGAGAAATGTAGTAGTGAGATGAAAGAAAAGATCCAACCAAAAACCGTCAATCACCTACACACCCGAAGAAGAACAAGTAGGAAATTTAGACTAAATTATAACATTAGGGATTTGAATATGGGAGACATTATACTAGACCTAGGATCTCAAGTGAATGTGCTACCCAAGAATACCTGCCAATGCATGGGAGAGATAGCATTGGGATACTCAAATGTCCAATTAAATCTAGCCAACCAACATAGATTCCTACCAATAGGTAGACTGAAAGGAGTAACAGTAGATCTTGATGGGGTGCGCACTAATGCAGACTTTGAAGTCATCGAAATAGTATATGGAACAACATTGTACCCGACACTACTCAATCTAGATTGGGCATTTGACAATCAAGCCATAATTAACTTAAAAGCAAGAAAAATGACATTTGAATCTAGAGATTACAGGTTCATAGCACCACTCGACCCATTAGAAGGGGAGAGGTTCATAGAAACCACTTGCCTGCACTTAGAAGAGATTGGACAATTGTACAGAACAACTGTGTGTGATGAGGATTACATAAACCCAACTACAGATGAGGTACTCAGTTGGCAGAGCATTACTTCATGCGCAACAGACTCAGACACTGGGTTAGAAAACTGGCAGCAAAGACTATACAAAGTATCCACAAGAAGATGTGCAAGGATAGAACACACAGTACGGTCGATAGGCATAGAAATCAGAGAACCACCCAGTTTCCACTAACTAAATGATTTGGAAAGATTCTTGACACAACATGAAGACAAATTATTAGAGAACCAGAGGCTATGAGCATTGGATTTAGCACTCAAATCCACCCCCACAATATGGTGGGGCACACACAAGGAGACTATCACAAACTGGTAGCAATGTAAGTAGTTACTGCACATAAGGTTTGATGCAGAACAGAAAAACAACAAACAACAGAACTATGATGGATATGGAGCACCATCGGAGCACTTGGAGGTGTGTAGAACGCTATGGAAAATGACACCACCTGGGGGTTGGCCTTATCACTTCATACATACTTTAGAGGGAATACTAACGAACTGGTACATAGACCAGGAAATGCGCAAAGGAACTACAACATGGAAAATATTGCAGCAGAACTTCGCAATCACTTTCTCATTCGAGCATGAGAACCCCAACATAGATGCAACCCTTAAATGGATAAGAGGAGTAATGTTCATCAAAGAACCAGAAATAAAAACCATCGCAAAAGAGAAACAACGGAATAAGCAGACAGTCAAGGAACTACTATCATGTTACCATGTACAGGAGGAAGCACCAGACAAAGATGACCCACGCGATATTCAGATTGAAGAAGTAGAAGGCGAAAGAGATGTGGAGGGACCACCCATAGAATCTGAAGTGATTTCCATGCAAATCAAGGTAAATAAATTTAACATCGAAATAGTTGAACATCCCAAAATGGCCATCATTGGAGACTACTGGGATGAGCCAACAATAGAAAGCATCATAGAGTTGTTGCACAAATACAACGACTTGTTTCCTACTACATTTATAGAGATGAAGGGTACAGCAGGAGAAATGGGAGAGATGAAGATACCACTCAGATCTGAAGTGAGACCGATTAGACATCAACCATATAGACTGAACCCCATATATAAACATAAAGTTAAAGAGGATATCGACCGGATGCTCGAAGGCAGCATAATCGAACCAGTCAAGGAATCAGAATGGATAAGCCCAATGGTAGTACAGGACAAGAAATAAGGAAGAGGGATTAGGATCTGCATCGACTTAAGGAAGTTGAACAATGCATGCCTACACGAACCATTCCCTACACCATTCATGGATGAAGTGTTAGAGAATGTGGGGGGACATGAAGCTTACTCATTCACTGATGGATTCTCAGGCTACCATCAGATTAAGATAGCATAGGAGGATAGATACAAGACCATGTTCGTGACGGAATGGGGATCTTACTAGTATATGGTCATGCAGTTTGGACTAAATAATGCACCAGTAATATTCTCCAGATTGGTTATCGCCGCATTTAAAGAATTCATTCAACAGTTTCGTGAAGCATACCTGGATGACTGGACAGTCTATAGTTTGTTGAAAAACCATGTGGAATTTTTACGCCTAATGTTAGAGAAATGTAGACAGTTTCAGATATCACTAAATATCAAGAAATGATTATTTGGGACACTATTTGGGATACTATTGGGCCACATAGTATGAAAACAAGGCTTACTAGTGGAAAAGATCACAGTCATTGTGAACTTACCAGCACCAAAAATAGTCTGTCAGCTACGAGTGACGTTAGGACATACCAGATACTATAGGAAATTCATCAAAGGATATGTGCATATCACAGCACCAATGGAAAAGTTGTTAAGGAAGGATACAAAGTACCAATGGAGTGACGAGTTTCAACATGGTCTGAATACATTAAAGGAAAAGATGGTTACTGCACCGATATTAGTATTTCCAGATTGGGAAAATACATTCCATGTACATGTATATGCATTAGCGATAACACTTGGATCTATCTTAGCACAACCAAGAGAAGGAGACTTAGATCACTCGATAGCATTCGTAAGAAGAAAACTATCAGACTTAGAGCATAATTATAACATGACGGAAAGAGAAGGCCTAGCTATGGTTTACACACTACAGAAGTTTAGAAATTACCTATTGGGAAAACATTTTAAGATGTTTACAGATCACTCAACCCTAAAATACCTAGTCAACAAGCCAGTGTTGGGGGGGGGGAGAATTTGTCGATGGTTATTGTTAATTCAATAATTTGACTTCAAAGTAATAGTAAAACCAGGAAAAATGAATGCAAGACCTGACCACCTATCATGGGTCACAAATGGAGAAGAACCCACGAACTTAGAAGACAACTTTCCAGATGCACAGTTATTCTCAGTACAGATTGTTGATGAGTACTTCGCAGAGATCATCCAGTACTTGAGCATAGGTACTGTGTCGCAAGAATATATCGCCGCGCAGAAGAAGAACCTGGTAGTCTGCGCAACCTACTATCAACTAATCACAGGACATGTATACAATATAAGCACAAATAACATCTTACAAAGGTACGTGTTAGAGCATGAACGACCAAGAATTTTAGTAGAATCCCACGAGGGAATGGTAGGAGAACATTATGCTGGAAAAGCTACCGTGTAGAAGGTACTCCCCATAGGATTATGGTGGCCAACGATCCACAGAGACTTGAAAGAGTATTGTTAGAGATGTGATGTCTGTCAACGGGTAGGCAAACCCACCATAAGGAACGAGATGTCGTTACAACCGCAAGTAACATTACAAGAATTTTCTAAATGCGTAATAGACTTTGTGGGTCCAATTAACCCACCAGCCAAAAGGACAGGGGCAAGATACATCATCATCATGACAGAATACCTAAAACGATGGGCGGAAGCCAGACCAGTAAAACACTGCAATGTAGAGACAATTGCACACTTCTTATTCGAACAAGTAATTACTAGGTTTGGGTTCCCAAGAGTTTTGATGAGAGACCAAGGCACACACTTCATAAACAACACCATCCATGTGATGCTCGAAGAGTTTGAAGTTCATCATCATACGAGCACACCATATCATCCACAAGCAAATGGCACAGTAGAATCCTTCAACAAAATTATTGAAAACGCACTAACAAAGATTTGTAACATCAACAGAGATGACTGGGACCTCAAAGTACCCACAGTATTATGGGCGTATAGGATGACATGAAAAAAGTTGACAGGGAACACACCATTCAAACTAGTATATGGCCAAGAAACAGTAGTGTCATTAGAATTTTTAGTACCCATCTTACGCATAGCCCCTATCACACAAATGATAGAAAGAGGCACAATACAGGAAAGACTAAATCAGTTGTTGTCAATGGAGGAAAAACAAATCCTGCAAGGATTCCATCAATAAGTTCAGAAGGCTAGAGACAAAGCTTGGCATGATCGACACATCAATAAGAAGACATTCAAGGAAGGAGATCTAGTATTTCTCTATGACAACAAATCATTTCAGCACCCAGGAAAGATGAGAATGCATTGGTTAGGACCATACGAGGTAAAATATGTAATAGATGGAGGCGTTGTATATTTAAGAGATTTAGTAGGTGCATACCTCAAAGGAATGATCAATGGGAGCTGACTGAAGCTGTACAAGGATAGTCGACCACCCACCACGCAATAAAAAAAAATGGAGAACAATAAGAGGAAACAAAACTAAAAATCCCAAAGCACACCAAAGATAGAAAGTTCGCATAACATTTGAAACAAGAATTCAGCGAAGGAAAGGACAATGGTTACATACCAAAGAAAAAAAAGCAGGAAACAAAAAGTTGGTAAAAGCAGATGACAGGACAACACTATGCAAAATTAGGTCACGGCAAGGACTGATGGAACATCGCATTAAAAATGCCAACTGGAGATGGAAAAGTAAGTGTAATGGAAAGTACAAAACTTTTGCAGATGCATTGAACCCACAATTATGGTGCATTAATTGCATCATGGAGGAAGCATCCTCGACAAGCTTCATGACAAGCCCATACAACACGCGAGGATGGAAGCAACTAGTCTATTCATGGAAGGAGAATAGATAAAGAGCCACAACAGCTAGAACAAGCAAAGAGAGACCACAGATCTCACCAAAGTCATTCAAACTCAGTAAATGTTCAACAGTCACCACTATGGCACCATCAAAGCCCACAGAACCAGGCTAAATAGCCAGACCGACCAGGGTTAAAACTAGGTCATGAGGACAGCTGGAAGAAAATGAGAAGAAATAGATAGAGATTGTCGATGTCAAAGAGATCCCATCCCCAAAGATGATATCAGTGAACTATACATTGATACTGGAAGAGATTCAGTAGCCACAACTAGAGGCCATGAAAGAGGATACGCCAGTAGTGGTGCAAGAGCCTCAGAATGAGGAAACACAAACCCAACATGAAGTGCAACCAGAAAGAACTGAAGCAGCCATGGAAGTTAACAAAATGGCACAGAATCTGGGAGCAACAGTGCAACCAAACAGGTCATAGGTACCCAACCTAGGTCAACCAATAGAGGAGACTATTGGAACTACCTAGGCTTGGCTAGAGTGGCTTATAGGGGAGCAATAAGAAGTTGTGGGAACTTTGAACCAACCACTATAGCAACAAGATAGAGTTCAGATATCGAGCTCACCCTGCAAGAAACTGACAAAATAAATTGTACTACCACACATACCAAATGGAGTACAGGTAGATCTGCAGCTACTGGGTCACGTCAGGAAGCTCAATTATTCTGACCATGACGTATCAGATGAAGCCAAGTACCCATAACTTGCGTCGAGGGTTTTTATGCATAACATAGTGGTAAACCAACTTGGAGAAACGATCATCCAGCCACATCAATGGGCAGTTGGACTGGACATAATAGGAATTTTAGGGTTCCTGAAACTTCCACATTTTAGCAGAGGCGAGTATGCATCAGCATATGTCAAGCAGTCATTAGCAGTCATGCATGGAAAGGACATATGGCTAGACAAACCGTCCCCCATAAATGTTGAGCTTATCACGCAAATAACAAGACTACCTAGCCGGGGTATGGATCCTGCGTTGATTCTGGATGATAAATCTAAGGATAAAGCATTAGCATAGGAAATGAAGAAGAAATATGGTACACCCAGGGGAACAAGAGGCAATATAATCAAACAGATCAACAATGCAGTGACACAATTGGGCACAAATATCCTATCCTACAAATATTTAAGAAAATGTCACAAAGACGAAGTACCAGCATGAGTCATCGCAATTGCAGCTCAGTGCACAGAAGGCACCTTCATGAGATAGGCGCCTTATCTATTAAAATTATTCCAAGTGGACTGCAAGGATGCACATGACCCTGGTACAGAGTTCCATTACTCATGGCTGCTCACCCTCATAGACTTCATGGGATGGTGGGAACCAGAGTATGTAATTTTTTGTACTAGACCGCAGCCAGCGGGAGCGATATATCTATTACTAAGATACGGGCCACAGGCCAGGCATAAGAGGGAGAATGGAATCATATTTGAAGCATACCTATGGGACATACAGGAAGCTATCAGCCAATCATGGAGAATAAGACCAGAGGCTGCCGCGCGATATGGGGACATCGCTAACTTCTGGGCTACACGTCAAGCCATGTGGATACAACCAAGGCAGGATCCAGATAAACAGTGGCTACCGATGTGCTACTACATCATAGAATGTGATAGAGACATGGTCATCAACGAATGGCCTAATGAATGGAGAATCCCATCCATTCCCCGGGAAGTACCGGAAAAAACATCAGAAAGAGAGGCAGCGCAGGCAGAAACAAAGCCTCCGAAAATCCTAATGCCCAAGAAACCAAGGATGGGCCAAAACAAGCCGACTCAGGGAGATGAAGGGTTGAAGCATATAGGAACCCATAAGGGGTAGAAAGCAACCAACAGACAACTAAAACAAGCTAAGGGAGCATAGGAGACCACCCCAAATCCCAACACACAGGAACCAGGGGGAACGAAAAAGACCAGCGATGCAGACAATAGGTGCACACAAGAAATCAAAGGCGCAACGAGCATCACCAAACTATACGATCACGGAGGTATATGGAGAAATGATCACCATAATGGTCGAATATTGTCTAGTAGAAGACTTCGATCATGCAACACATCATAGGGATAAACTGCAAAAAGAGCTTGTAGAAATGGGATAGCTCCTCAGGACACTTGAGGAGACCCAGTGAGAAAGTAGCAGTAGAGGCATAGAGCCATCGACAACACAGACCAATGAAAGAATGTAGGTAAAAGAACGAGACCCATTCCTTCCAATGCCACACACACATGCAACGGTCTACATAAAACCTAGAATACTGAGAATGGACGAAATAATGGGACATACACCACTGAAGGATTTGGACCACATCCAATTGGTCTTGACGAGGATGCCATCAAGGGCACTATACAAATTCCAAGTTACGTCGACCATGAAATGCAGTCTTGGGAACATATAAAGTAGTCAAGCGACAATAAGAAACGAAGAAGCGGGAAGCACTGGAAAAAGATTATGAGTAGGCCAAATATGAAACTCAGAAGGAGAAAGAACGTAGGAAAAAACTAGAATGAAGAATGGGAGAAATCCAATCATCACGCAAGGAAACAAAATCCCATACGTAGAAAATATCGACTAGATTGTGCAAGTAATTGATCATTATCAGAAGGAGATCGAGGATCTTTGAGAACAACTCACACCAACAACTCCACCAGTGGTGAAGGAGAAAAGAAGGCAGGTAGCAACAACACAACTACAATATATAGAGACACAGGTTAGCATGGTAGTTGACTTGTGCGATAAAGCAACGCAACTTTGGAAAAGACTAGAGGAGGATCCACAGGTCCAACGCTGGGAAAAGGAAGAGGAAAGGATGAATGCAACGATCCAAGAACTCAAACATAGGAAAAAGACCATATCAATCCCAAAACGCATCAAGGGAACGCAAGAGCTGAAGAAGATGCAGGAAGAAGTTATCACTCTGCAAACGAATAAATAGGAGCATCAGGCTCAAATAGAACCACTGCAGGAATGGGTAGCAGAAGTACTCACATAGGCAGAAGGAGCTAGAACACAGATAGCACAGACATAGGAAGAATGGGCAGGATTACTGAGCGACGAAGTGGTATTTTAGGCAGTGGATACCATTAAGGAGAAGACCGCACAGGCACTGACAAAAGCAACAGAGATGAAGGAAAAGTTCCAAACGATCAACAAGGAGATCAAGGCAGCTTAGAAATATTAGGTGACTCAAGACGTGTAACGACCCTTGATTATTAATTATAATTAATTTAATAATATAATCCTAAAAGATTAGCTAAACTATATTTATTTCTTAAAATAGCATTAACTAATTAACTATTATTAATTAGTTATTGATGAGTGTCAATGATTAAATTAAGTATTAATTAATTCATTAATAAATAAGGTAAAGAAATAAAAAGGAGGATAATAAACTTTATTGATAAATTAAGTTACATATCCCACAAGGGATAACATATTAAATACATGAGGATAAAATAATAAAGGGAGGGATAAGGGTATTAACGGCAGGAGGATGAGGGGTAATAAAGGAGTTAGGTGAGGAGGTAAAGGCAGGGGGAGTCGATGAAGGAGGGATAAGGAAGGGAAGGAGTTGGAAGGGGGATCATTATACGGGAGTTGGGGATGAATTTTGGAGAGCTGGGGACTGGCAGAGTGAAATTTTGAGTGGAATTGACACAATGCACCGGGGGTTGCTGGGGGTTTTGGGCATGGAGGGCCAGGATATCCGTTGGTATCCTGGGGCTAGGGAGCTACCTATTCGGCAGGGAGGATGGTTTTCGGTAGTTTTTTCCATAAGCGGGAAGGAAGCAAGCGGCAGGCAAACATAGGTTGATAACATCAGGTTCCGGTATTTACCAAGAATTATGCATTGTTTTGTATAAAAATTTGTTATTAAATTTTATTATTATGATGAATTTGAATTGCGAATGTGCTAATGAAGTAAGTCTTAAATTTTACTGTTGTGTTGTAATTCAATGGTTGTTTAAATTAATTCCGCCATTACATATGGTATCAGAGCTGTAGTTGAAACACTGGAGCCTTAAGGGCCACGTTCCCTGCTCAAATTCCCCTCCGCTTAACCTGCACACAAAACATATAAACTTTAATAAAAATAAAATAAAATTAAATAAAAATTAAATAAATGCAAAATTCACTGAAGTAAAACGAGCTACGTAGGCGAGTTAAGTATAGTCGGTTATAAAAGAAAGAGTAGATATGGAACAAATGAAGGAGACTTTGAATAGCCTAGTTTTTATGGCAAAAGAACAAAGCAAAATGGTATTATGAGATCAGTCTTCTAGTGATTATTACAAAATTTGCTTCAAAGTCCTAAGAAACTAACCAAACCCAAGATCATTTTAGATTTGCTTTCAGATGTTCCACACAAAAGTTACATATTTATTCTACAAAACTGAAAGAGGGATTACTCTTAAGTTACATGGAATATATTGGAATTTATTTGTTTTAATTTGCAAATAGATCTTCAAGATGCCATTTCAAAAATTGTCAAAATTGTATGTTTGGATAGTTGGACCTTAATAAAAATTGAAAACAAACGAATCTATATTGAAATTGAAAGAAATACTAGGAATGGAATGCCAAATTCTATCCAAAAGCTAAGGTCCAGTGAACAAGTTCTGATTTTTTTTTACTACGGCCCATTTAACTACTTTGCTTTTCTTATTACATGCTGAAAATGAACAACGATAGCCTACAAAATTCAAATGTAGGAAAATAGGGGGGGATATGATAGCTGGCCTTATTTCCCAAATTCAATATGGGGTTTTCGTTTTTATACATAGCTGATAGCCAATAAGTAAAAACTTGGCCAAACTTGATCCAGGCTAGCTGACTACATAATGAAAGTTAGAAACCAATCAAGGACATCATATCCAAATACAAAAACTTTTGAATACTCAAATGTAAGAGCCATCTAATCGCCGAATTATTTAGCACTTAAATTACCTCATCGACAGAATTGCAGGAAGAGATGAACTGCTACTGTATAGATTCTAGAATACAAAATAAAGTGAAAGTTTGAATACTCCAAACCTTAAAAATAGCTGCCATTGCCTCTGCAATGTCGGGTACCAAAAAGATATTGGTAGTTTCATCCGTGGAAGTCAACAAAGCTTCTTGTGTCCATTGTATAAAACTGTTCAAAGCAGTCTTCATGTCAGGTCAGGTAAGAAGCTGGGAAAGTAGCAATCCAACAATCTTCCACATGGGACCGGGGTTCGAAAGATAGTCTTTGCAGACAATGATCATCCTCTCGACCAACGGTGGAGCTGCGTCTTTAACCGAAGAACCTGCTTCTACCAAAGATGTACCCACCAACGATAGGTCAAATGGAATCAACACTAGAATCGAAAACCAGAGAAGCATAGTACACTTGGTCTCCATTTCCTCGGTGCTTTCTTGCCGTATGGAGCTCAATACCATTGTCACGGCGTGGCATTTTTCCAGCAGAGACACAACAAGCTCCAGATCGGACACCTGGTAGGGAAAAACTTCAAAACGGTCTTGTAACCGCAAACTGTGACCAAAGTTTAGATAATTATGCACATCGGCTTGATGACTTCCAGAATGTCCCTGGATTCGATCTGCAATTCAATCGCTTTGGTGCGAACGATGTGCATTAAAGGAGAAACCATGCTCTCAAGGTGCATCTCAGGTAGCTGCCCCTGTTCTTGATATTTATCCATAATGGATTGGGCTTTCTTGATGATCGAGAGATCCACTGCACCGCCATTTTGCACGATGATAGCCACCGGATTTTCCAAGAATTTGTATTCCTGTACAAAAGATCTTCGGATTACCTTTTCTTTGGAGAAATACTCTTCTATACTCGATTGGGCTTGGATACTTGGGTTGGATCGGCTCCCAGTTCTATAAAACCTGATAATTCACTGTTTTTGTCCAATAAAATATCCATTTTTTTAAGGTACCCTTCTCTGCACATCGCGGGTATTCCACGTGATCTTTTTTTTTACTCCAGATTGGTATTTAAGGAACTTTCTATATGATTCAATAGAACCACAGCCCCGACCTCACCCTTGACCATTGACCCTTACCGCTACGGAACAATGCAATGTTACTCACTGGACGGTACTATCCTTAATAACCTTTCCTGACCTTTCTTTCTTTGGTGCCAGACCATTCATTTGGTTCAGGGATATTCTTTACTATAAATATGATTGGATCCTTCTTTTCACGAAGCCTAACCGGGTTAGATCGGATCAGGCGGACCTCCTATATATATGTTATTTCTTGATACCACTGGATTCATCAGTCACCCAGCAGGCCCAAGGCGGAAAGACTATTATGAATGAATCAATTTCCCTATAGAACAATGTGAGTTATTTCATGTCAGGGATGACATTGCCTGCGACTGCAGACCCAGAATTCATCGCTCGCAGAATCGAATGGTAACTGGAGGTTTTCTGGTGTCGATTCCTTCTTCCTGCTCTTAATTCAGAGGCGCGGTGACAAAAGCATTTTGTGTGAAGATTGGATATAACTCTGCACTTGAATTTTGTGGGGTTTTCATGTCACAAATACCACCCGAGAGAATAGAACTGGTGTGCTTGAGCACCCTGGGTTTGATCAGTCTCAGTTTGACGCTACTCCAAGTGCAGAAAAAGGTGGAGAAATCTATAAGGTAAGGGAAAAGCGAGGCACTGTGAGGTTTGTTATGATTATGAAACTGCATAGAAGTCCACAGCTCATGCAAGCAACAGTGCATGCATAGGGTCGAAGAGATAGGGGTTTGGTACCGAGAACCAGAGGCTGGGCACGTGGGCCTCATGCCAAAAGCCTCACCTTAAAGGCTGCCAGCGAATGCCACAGATATATTTTTATATATATTAATGTTTGGTTTTAATGATTTGTTTAAAAGTATTAATACGTTTTTCTTTTAATTAAATTATCATTTTTATTAATGCGCCTTTCAAATTAAATTATCATTTTATTAATACGCCCCTTTTAATAATTAAAAATTTCATTTTTTTTTAATTAATTAAAATTTTAGTTTTATAATTTATTTAAAAGTGTTAATACGCTAGTATAAAATTAAATTATTTAAAAAAAAATATGTATATAGATATAAATATAATTATAAGTTTTAAATAATATAAGACTAAGTATAAATTTTTTATGGAGTCCGTGGGATTCGAACCCTGGACCTCCCCACCGTGCAAAGCTTTGACAATGGCCGCCCTACCAATGCGCCATGCGTTGTTTCTTCTACAATAATTTCACAAATAAATACTTTAATTGTCATACCCAAGACCACATGCCAAGCTATCAAGCACCTTTTAGAGCCATACAGGTCACATGCCAAGCTATCAAGCGCTAAAGACATAAATGGAGGAGCCCACAAAGGGACGTATGTGCTCAACGCGACTTCTTAAGAAGAACACTAACGCCGAAAGGTACATAGCATTGGTGAACGCCGAAACATGGCTGGAAGTTGTGGACGATTATTCAGTTGCCACAGTTTAATCCTATTTAATCATTAAACGTGGTAATTATATAACCTTACAGCATTTTTTTAATGTGATTAGGTAAATGTTAAAAAGTAAACATGCTAATGGATACCCTGATAAATGCGAGAAAGTTATGAACAATAAATCAGACCCATTGATATTGGAGGATGACTAAGAATATGCCAGCATCTTCAATGCATAGCCATCAGATCAGGGTTTGAGGTTAATTAAGATTAAAATATCATTAATTGTGCCATTGTCAATAGGTGTACGCATATCGGTGAAAATTAATAAACATAAGGTCGGGAGTCATTTTTAATCAAGTTGTAAGCGTAAATTAAAAAGGGCTCAGACTAGGACAAGCGGGAAGGAGGCGGCATATGCACTAGGAGAGTAAGCCTAGGAAGTGGCGAGTAAGGTGCAATGCTAGCGTAGCTATAGGGAAAAGGAGCCAATAGTTATTTTCATAGGGATGAAGAAACAAATCTTAGATGCCTAAACCTAACCCTAACCTAGCCAATCCCCTAATGGAGTAACGCCTGTTTACAGACAAGTAAAGAAAACTTACGCCTAACCCTGTTTCTAGTTTGAGTAGCACCAATTTGAGACATCCTGGAACTCACCCTGACAACTCTGGTTGATGCAGGTCAAAGCATATAGGTTGGTCGGGACTCGAGGGAGTCGAGGCAGGGGAGCGTCATCGCAAGCACCGCCAATGCCACCACCACCATCGCCCGAACTCGCCCTCATACTGCGCTCGTTGGAAGCCATCAACGAGACTTTAAAGGGGCGACAACCGGCAGGGACTGAAGTGGAACCCCCACTGTCTGGAACGGGTAATCCAGAAGCGTCAAGGGATTCAGGGGGAGGACCTCCACCTGAAGACATCACGTGGGAATTGCAGAAGATCAAACTTTCAGAGTTTGTCAGGGGTCGCGCTAGTGAACGCGCGGAAGCATGGTTGGAAGGCATGACTAGGTGTTTTTCCCTAATGGACTATGCGTCCAACTCAAAGGCAAAGATCACAATTTTTTAGTTGAGAGACAGGGCCCTGAACTGGTGGGGTAACCTAGAAAGACAACTGCACCTTACCCCAGACACAGTATCTTGGGAACTTTTCAAGGAGAGGTTCAGGAGGAAATATCTACTGGCGTACTACGAGGAACAATAGGTTGGGGCATTTCATGCCTTATTACAGGGAAACAAAACTGTAGAAGAATATGAGATCAAGTTTATGGAACTGGTCAAATATGTGTCGTATATGGATAACGACCAACGACAGGAAGAGCGCTTCGTCTATGGATTGAACACTAGGATAAGAGCTATGGTACGGATGTGGAAACCGTCTTCAGTAGTAGAAGTGGTGGAAAATGCATGTTATGTGAAAGAACATATGAACTTGACCGGGGGTACAAGACTGACATTTCCGCATTGCTCGAGGTTCGTAGGAAAGGCCCCACAGACATTTCCTAGGGGAGGGGGCTCAATGCCACTGCCTTATGGTAACAGATTCACGCCAAGGACAGTAGCTATAGGGATTTCAATGGCAGCAAGTGCAGCATCTCGTTCATCGCCAATAGTGCAGACAGGACCACGACCATCTTAGGGAACAACGAGTAGGGGCAGGGGTTCCAGGGAAAGGAACTCATTTCAAAGACAGACACATAACAGTGCACAGGTTCAATCTGGTGTTACCTGTTGGGGGTGTGGAGGACCCCATTACTAGCGTGAATGCCCAGAGTTACAATCAGGGTTCGTGCATAGAGGAGGAAAGGCGTCGATGGGGAGAGCAAGCAACAACCACCATATTTACGCAGCAGTTAATAACCTCCAAGCCGAACATCAATCCATGGTGGTGGAGTCATCAGGTATGCTAAATCATATCAATGTTAAGATTTTGTTTGATTCTGGTGCGACAGATAGTTTCATTTCACCATCTGCATTAGAAAAGAGTGGGTTGGAATCCTACAAGCATGATGACTTTAAACAATTCGAGATGGCTTCGGGGGAAAAACAAGCAGTAGGACCTAGTTTCGATAATTGTATAGTAGACCTGGGAGTGTGTACTACCAGGTTAAAGGTATACGTCACTGATCTCGGGGCATATGACCTAATCATTAGAATGGATTGGTTAGCAGCTCATCGAGCTTTGGTAGATTGTTTCACAAAGAGGGTGCTTTGTGTCGATGATGAAGGAAGACCAATAGAGATCCAGGGTGTGCAGAGAAAAGTGTCGTTACGCTTTATATCAACTATGAAGGTTAAGTGATGCATGAGGCAAGGGTGTTGACTTTATGTAGTGGAAGAAGTGAATGAAAGGAAGGGATCCTCATTGGATCAGTATCCGGTATTGTCAGAATTTCAAGATGTTTTCCCGAACGAGTTACCAGGGTTACCTCCTGAGAGGGAGCTTGATTTTACAATTGAGCTAAAACCTGGTGCAGAACCAATTTCCAAAACTCCGTATCGGATGACAGCGCCAGAACTTTGTGAATTGCAAATGCAGTTGAAAGAGTTACTGGACTTAGGGATAATAAGGCCTAGTGTCTCGCCCTGGGGCGCACCGGTAATTTTTGTGAAGAAGAAGGATCGATCCTTACGACTGTGTATAGACTACAGGGACTTGAACCATGCTACAATGAAGAATAGGTACCCGATGCCGCAAATAGATGACCTCTTCGATCAGATGAAAGGAGCAGCGGTATTCTCAAAGATCAATTTGTGATCAGAGTATCATCAGTTAAGGATTAAGGAAGGTGATATCCCAAAAACGACCTTTCGAACTCGGTTTGGACATTACGAGTTTGTTGTAGTACCTTTCGGATTGACCAATGTGCCAACAGTATTCATGAGCCTCATGAATGACATATTCCGGAAGTACTTAGACCGTTTTGTACAAGTCTTTTAGATGACATCCTCATCTATTCCAAGAATGAAAGAGAACACGATGAACACTTGCGAATGGTGTTGTCCTGCCTAAGAGAGAATAAATTGTATGGGAAGTTGTCGAAGTGTTCCTTCTTCCAGAAAGAGATCCACTATTTAGGTCATATCATTTTCGGCGAAGGAATCTCTGTGGACCCAGAAAAGGTAAAGGCCATTATGGAGTGGCCAGTGCCGAAAAATTCCCATGAGGTGAGAAGCTTCATGGGGCTAGTGGGTTATTACTAGAGATTTGTAGAAGGATTCTCAAAAATAGCGAAACCCATCACCACTTTTCAACGCAAGGGGGTCAGGTATGAATGCACAGAAGAATGTGATAGTGCATTCATTGAGCTTAAGAGGTTACTAACTAGTGCGCCAATTCTACGAGTGATGGATATGGAAAAGGACTTCACGATATGCACGGATGCCTCGAAGCAAGGGTTGGGAGCCATGTTAATGCAGGATGGAGGAGTGATAGCTTATGCATCAAGGAAGTTGAAGAAACATGAAGAGTTATATGCGACTCATGATTTAGAGTTGGCAGCTGTAATGCTAGCTCTAAAACTTTGGAGGCACTATCTTGTTGGGCGAAACTTTGAGCTCAAAACAGACCATCAAAGTTTAAAACATCTCTTCACTCAAAGAGCTCTGAATGCCAGGCAAAGGAGATGGAGTGAGTTTATGAGTGAGTACGATTTTTGTATTTCGTACATAAAAGGAAAAGAAAATGTGGTCGTAGATGCCTTGAGTAGGAGACCACGTATCTTCTCCTTGGTAACCTTAAAGGTCAATCTGAGGGAACATGTGTTGGAACAACTCCAAGGAGACAATTGGTATTTAAGGGTTACTTCAAACCTCCAGAGCGGGAGGCAGTTAGACCCAAAGTATGAAGGATATAATCTAGAAACAGACGGATTGTTAAGATATTGAGGAAGGAGGTATATCCCTGAGAATGGGGATATTCGAAGCATCATACTGAAGGAAGCCCATAGATCACTTTATTGTGCACATCCAGGTGTGAAGAAGATGTATCTAGATATGAGGAAGCTCTTCTTCTGGGTGGGCATGAAGCGCGATGTAGTCCATTTCGTCACCAAATGCCTAGAGTGTCAACAGGTGAAATCCGACCACCATCACCCAGCAGGCCTCCTACAACCACATGATGTTCCTATGACCAAATGGGAAGTCATATCTATGGATTTTGTTGTAGGGTTACCGCTCACATCCCATAGACACAATGTCATTCTTGTGATAGTGGATAAGTTAACCAAGAGTGCTCATTTTATTCTGGTTAGAGACACTTACGATGTCACTGATGTGGCATGTGTGTTTGTAAGCGAGGTTATCCGTTTGCACGGGATACCTAAGAAGATCATTTCAGATAGGGACTCCAGATTCACTTCTAGGTTTTGGACAAGTTTACAGTCAGCGTTGGGGACTCAGTTGAACTTAAGCACAACTTATCATCCTGAAACAGATGGGCAGACTGAAAGAGTAAATCAAGTCATGGAAGACATTCTTAGGATGTATTTAATGGATAATCAAACCCAGTCGGAGAAGTACCTACCTTTGGTAGAGTTTGCCTACAATAATAGTTATCATAGTTCCATTGGAATGCCACCCTATAAAGCTTTGTAAGGGAGGCCATGCAGAATGCCATTGAGTTGGGATAGACTAGAAGACCGAGTAACAGTTGGGCCAGAATTGATTCAAGAAATGGAGGAACAGGTGATTCAGATTAGGCAGAGATTAAAGGAAGCACAGGATAGGTAGAAAAGCT
The DNA here is from genome assembly GCA_900067695.1 of Picea abies. Taxonomy (NCBI): domain Eukaryota; kingdom Viridiplantae; phylum Streptophyta; class Pinopsida; order Pinales; family Pinaceae; genus Picea; species Picea abies. The sequence goes on from CBVK0100286300.1 coordinate 22,424, forward strand.
ATGCAGATGCACACAGGACCGACCGAAGTTATGAAGTGGGAGACCAGGTTTTCATTCGTATCAGGCCTAATAAGAGTACCATACGGTTCGGAAAGGGGAAAAAATTGTCACCTTGGTTTATAGGACCATTCAGGATCCAAGAGAAAATTGGACCCATTGCCTATCGTCTCGTACTGCCACCCCACTTGCATAAAACTCATAATGTATTTCATGAATCTGTTTTACGTCATTATGTTACTGATGAATCACATAAACTAAATTGGAAGGAATTGCAGGTATCGGACGTGGGAACCCTCACGGTATAACCGTTATGCATATTGGACCGTAGAGTCCGATAGCTCAGGAACCGTCTAGTAGACCAAGTTAAGGTCCAGTGGGACAAGTATAGTCCAGGATCTGCTACTTGGGAAGATGCTGAGACACTACGGCGAGATTATCCCTCACTATTTTGACCACCTCGAGAACATGTTTCTCGAAGGTGGGGTGTATGTAACAAAACCTTTTGACTTAGACAGCCAGGACTACCTGAGGACTATATACTTTATTTTCTAGTCACAGTGAAACTATTAAGTGATCCACTTAAACTTTAAAATTTA
>CBVK0100286301.1:0-23019 GCA_900067695.1 Picea abies
GACCTTCATGTTGGAGGTATAATCGCGAAGTGCGAAGCACATCGCCATATTCTCCAACCATGCTTCGGTGGCTGCGTCGTCCAGGGAACCAAAGAACTCGGGAGATTTCACCTTCTCGAGTTCACGGTGAATTCTACCAGTAACGACCAGTGCGCGTGGTGGAACCTCAGCGGGTGTCGGCGCCCTGGCCTCCTCTCTGTCCCAACTGTTGATCAGTGCCTCGGACATGCGCTGGAAGGATCTCATCATCCCCACAACATCGATAACTGCGATCTGCTCCTGTCCAAGGACCTGCTCACCTCCCTAGGGGTTAGACCCCTCAGGCATGGATGTTGTTGGAGGCGTCACGCCTCCTCCCCTAGCACCCCGTCATCTGCCTCCCTGGCGTCCTCTAACCATGATTACCTTCAGACACCAATCAGCTCGATCAGCGACAGAATAATCATCATAATCATGTCAACGAAACCCGTAGTGAATCCCAAGTCTCGGGTCGAACCCGCTCTGATACCATATGTAACGACCTTCCTCGTTAAGACAACAGCTCTGATAACAGGTGCAATTTATTTATTTATTTATTTATTTTTTTACGGTGTGTGCGCGCGTGTAGAAGTAACAGACCTCTAGACTCTACGTCACCATGAATAAAAAGGGGGGAGGGTGCAACACTAGGACTTCCTGGGAGGTCACCCATCCCAGTACTACTCTATCCCAAGCGCGCTTAACTGATGGGATCCGGTGCATTAACGCTGGTATGATCGCACCCCGAAGGAAGAAACACACTCTAGAAGGAACACATGTATGATCGCACCCCGATAGAAGAAACACACTCTAGAAGGAACACATGTAGAGGGTCGTGATAGGGGTAAGGAGGTCGGGCTCCAATAGCCCTACTGAAGAGATCACCATGTCAACTACCAGATCTAGGTCATCAGAAACTGATCTTATAGTGAGAGGCTCATCTGTGTCAGCAACTGAAGGCATGGGAGACAACGCCACATAATTGACCTATGGTGGGAGTGATATCGACTGCATATATGAACCGTTTAGGGAGTTCATTGAGTTGACAGTCAACTCAGGGCCAACAAACGAAAGTTGATCAATAGTCACCATTCTTCCATCTTGTGGGAAAGATATCACATGAAAAAGAGTAGACACAATATCTTTCATGGCATAGATATATCTCGCCCAAGGAGTAAATCGAAATCCAAGGGGTCTTGGACCACCATGACATCAACAAAGACAGTTTTTCCTCTCAAATTTACGAGAAACTGAGGAAGGATCCCTAAATTTTGACTGGTTCATCTGTTAAAAGCTAACAGATTCTGTGTGACTAGTACAAGCTGAGGATAACCCAAAGCTTGCCAAGTAATAGAGGACAAAATACTAACAGACAAACCTTCGTCTATCAGCATCTGAGGAATGTCCCGACCATAAACTTGTACTGTAATCTTGAAAGGAATGTGAGAGGGAATACAAGGTCCAGTTAGCATGCCCCAATCAAAAAGGATGGCCTCATTAATTGGAGGGAGTTCCATGGGAGAAGGAGGAATTTCCCCCAGCATGGTAGTGTTTGTATCAATAAGAAAAACTTGAGCAGAATCAGGTTTACTCTCTAGTGGGAGAATAGGATCGATCAATGACGAGATCAAATCGACTACTAGGGTTTCATTCTCCAAGGGGAGGATGGGGTCGACGGGTGGAAAGGGATTGACCGCTTGGGTTTCACTCTCTAGTGGGAGAGTGGGATTGATAGAGGATGGGATTGGATCAACCACTTTGTCAACTGGTTCAACTAAGGATGTGACCAGATTGACTACATGATCAACCAGACTGACCGATAAAGGGACCAAATTGATCATTCCATCAACTACAGATGGGTCAAGAGTTAGCTTGTAATAAGCAGCTAGAAGTTGAGGCTGTGAAACAGTCATGTCTTCCAGTAATTTTGAGGCTTCGTCCATACGAGGGAAAAGGTGAGTGAGATGACTCCCTTTGCATAACATGCACAGGAACTTGACTCTACTTTTCTTCTTCCCAACGGTATCTTGACTACTTGATGGGAGGTCATCAACATGTTGTTTAGAGGTTGACGACATAGGTTGGCGAGGGTGTGTAGACCATGATTTTAAGACCTTGGATAGACCAGGGCAATCCTTAAGAAGATGGCTACCCTTAAAAATTCTGCAAGGGTACTTGGGCTTACAGTTTGTTTGGGTGATATTGACATCATCAACACTCCCAACACGATTAGAAGTAACTGGTTTCTTTCCAACATGTCCGGTAGTGGTTGGAAGTTTGGACCCTTGCTTATTTTTCTTCTTCTTCTTATTCACTGAGTTACTAGCTTCAGAGCTTTCACTCGACAAAGAAGATGAAACGGAAGAAGACCTTGCAAGTGAAGAAGGCGAATAAGACCTTACTAGTGAAGAAGGCGAAGGATCAACATGAGGTTGATGCTCTTGGGGGGAAGTGCTTACGACTGAAGCACTTACTGCATTCAGGATTACCTGAGAGGAAAACAACAACACTGGAAATCCAATCATGAGACCTGGAAGGTTCAAAGTAGCGATGTGAGGAGGACCAATTTTTCCATAAGTAGGAAACAAAAGGTTCCCCTGGAGCAGGGGTTCCTTCATTGGTAATCTCGGGAACCGATGCCATTAAATACAAATACAAACTAGAGTTTGTTAGGGAAAACAAATAGCACATGCTAAAAATCTAGTAAGCAAGCAAGCAAACAAAACCTTCTCACAATGAGCACACTAGTTGGTGATGAAATCCAACGTCACAGGAACAATGTAAGAAGGGGTTGAGATAGAGTAGGTGGAAAAGTTACATTGACAACCTTCTTAACGGACTTACACCCTGGTGCAAGCTCCCACACATAATCGTGGGTATACCCTCCAAGGATCCCGAGTGAGTTTGGCCAACATCGATTCTAGGCACCGTGAAGACTTTCACCTCCACAGTCACCTTGAGTAAATACCCTAAAGAGATTGGCCACTAAGGTTACCAATTACTACAATGATGCATGGGGAAACAGTCGACAGTCTGATCCACGCGCAAAGGCAGTGTATCTAGCCTGAAATCAACTTGAAAGGTTTCCACTCATCATTGTGTGTATACCTTCAAGCGACCCCCATAATACATGCAATCTCTACACCAAGACCAACAAAGCAGGGTGAGTAACTCTGCCAGTCTCAATGCGACCTCGTGATTGACCCTTGTGTGAGAAGGGCTTCCTAGGACAAAATGTAGCAAGTGGATTTACTACTCCCTAAAGCAAGATTCTATGTTTGTTTGCAGCTTTGGAAAGTTATCTTTCACACCTATTCCAAAGCCAAAGCCCTACAACTAATCTAATGTAGGTTTTCTACCAGAAAATATAAAAATGTCTAATCAATTTTTATAAGCGCTTTATTTTAAGGTTGTTGTTACTCATGAGGAAAATGGCGTGGACTAAATGATGTTTTGACCAAATCTAAACAATGCAAAGAAATGAGAATGAAAATATTCCACTTCGATGAAAGCTATATTACGAGAATGAGAAAACATTTATCATTCCCGGATGCACAATGTCCCAAAATTTTATTAAACTCATCAATATCAATGTCTTCAAGAAATCAAATGCAAGGATGCCCCCAATCTAATATAAAGCAACAAATCAAATTTTTTGTTTCAAAGAGACACTAAAACCAATAGAAAATCACTTAAAAACAAAAACAACCCAAACTAAGTTTCTCTTTTCACACGATTTATTCAGAAAAAGAAGTATTCTTTCACTAAACAATTCTAAAGAAAAACAATTGTTTGTAACTGAAAGACACTCAAAGAAAGAGACCAAATATTTCAAAAGAAAACAAAGCAAAGATGGCTCAAATCAGCTCAAAAATTGTCAAGCATACTGTAAACAGTCAAATACAGGTTCCAAAAGTTTGTCCCAGGTGATCAAAGCAAAACTGGGTATCAGAAGACAAAAAAGACCTAATCCAAAAATTCTACAGGAGACGTCGCAACCCAGTAGTAGGGTACAGTGCGGCGATTTAAGGTTTATGCGAGCTAGTTATGGGTAGGGTGCGGAAATTTTGCACTAGTCTAAACAGTCGGGGTACGACGATCTAAGGTTTCCACTGGCTGCATATGGGATACAGTGCGGAAATGCCTGTAAAAAAAGGAAAATTGGAAAAAGTCAAAGAGTCTAAATGAACTTTCAAATCCAAAGAGTATGGATAGATCCCCCACGGACTCAGAGAACAGAACCCAGGCAATCAAAGCAAGAAAGTAAGACAAACTAGGAAACAATTTGTTCCCCAACAGATTCGCCAATTTTATTATCGGGCTAATTGTTAAGTGCATACACAAATCAATCCCTCTAGCTTCACTACAAAACTAGAAAAAAACAAGATAGTACACTACTCTTTCCTTAGATTTCAATTATCAAATGAGAAATGGATCTAAAACATACCTTTTAAATATTGTAGATCCGACTTCACCAATGCAATCCAAGCTCTGTCACGAGGTTTATGAGAAATATCTGCAAATAAACACAAGCCAACGAATACAAGAATACCATAGTCTATTTGATATGAAACTATGTACGTGATCAAGGAATCATACAATATGGATGAATAACATTCATATAGGAAAGAAAAGTATATTTGTATTAAATAATATGGAAGAAATATACAACCAGATGCCTTGATGTCGTCAAGTTCCTTCCAAAAGTTCCTTTCTTCCCACACACTCCTAATCCACGGATTCTGAGACTAGATCTAATAGCTACTCACAATCTATCTTGACACAGCAAATCTCAAAGCCAACATACAAGCTCTAAAAACTCCAAGCTACAAAACTCAATAACTCAATCAAGCTTAATCCCAAGCTAAGCCAACTTTCTCCATGAGAGCTCCTCTCATTTTATAAGCTAAAGAAGATAAGGTGAGGAGGTTAGGATGATCCCACAAAATCATGAAAGCAAGTAAGATCCAAACCGTTCAGAGGCCACCTCACCATAGAAGCTTCCCCTTCTAGAAGCATCGAGAAGACGCTCGTTTTTCCCACATACAGGAATTTCCGCACCCTAGCTATGGTGTAGCCTACGGAAACTCTACAGCCTAGCTGTAGTACATCCTGCAGAAATCAGGCATTTTCGCACCCTGTGTATAGAGTAGCCTGCGAAAATCCTCTTTAATAGGGTTTTTACAAAGGAAAATACAACTTATTCTCTCAGTAAAAGTTATTCTCCCTTCTTTCTTCAAGAATTCAGGCCATTGACCCCTCTGAAGGCAACAGATAGGTTTACATCATTAACGGTCATAGGGATGACGAAAATAATGTGTAACACTAAGAAACTACAAATTTGAATTTTGAAAGTGTTAATATTAGTATTTCTAAAGTGCAAAATTGATTCTAATAGTGTCGATATTTATTTTTGATAGTGTCAATATTTATTTTTGGAAATGTCAATTTTGATTCCAAAAGTGTCAATTTTCAATCCCAAAAGTGCGAATTTCAAATCCAAAAGTGAGAATTTCAATTTTGAAAGTGTAAAGTTTTAAATCTAAAAGTGTCAATTTTGATTTTAAAATTGTGAATTTTGATTCCAAACGTATCAATATCAAATTGTCACAATGTATATTTGGATTTCAATATTTTGAGCATATTTTCTAATGTGTATATATTTAAATCTAAGATTATTGTACAACATTTTATTTTATGTATGTGTGTGCATAATATCACTATGACAAGCATTGCTAAGTATATCAAGATTGAAGAGAAGCAACAAAATAAAAACATGAAGTGATGATCATCATTGCACTGTAGAGTTGCAATTTTTCATAAATATTTAAAGTAGTGGACAATAAGGTGGTAGATCCTTACCAACTAAGCTAACCTTAACTACAAACACTATAACTTGTTTATTACGGAAAATTTATTCACAAAACCCACATCCTAGGCTAGGAAGGAAGGGATCAGTTGACCTTTAATAGTTTTACCTGAAGGAATAGTTATTAATTAAAATCAAAAACTAATTTATGAGTTGTTACATGATAGAACTCATTAAAAATCATAAGTATGGATGTTATTTATTCAAATAAAGTCCCATTCATCAACATCACTCTCATGCTTTCTATAATGTTCAACTTGTTCTCGTCATTCCTCAACTGCGTCAAATCCCTTCCCATTTATTTTTATTATCTCTCCATTCCATCCTACTTTTGGTGACCATATACTAATGATGTTATTCACATTTATGGATATAATTTCTTCTAATTCAAAAACCCACTATTTAGTTCTTTTTAACATTTTTTGTGCAAAATTTGGTTTTATTTTGATGTTCCCATGGTCTTCCACCAATAAACCATTACCTTGTATGTCTTCGCAGTAATAATTAAACCTTGTTAGACATTGTCCTCTACCTTAGCAAACCATATTACAAAATGTAGGTATGATGATGATATTATGAGAGTTTGTCCCTCAATAACATCTTCTCTTGGAGATAATTCATCTCTAGGATTGTTACATAGAGGCCCAATGTCGTGATCCTCAATAGTGTGGACATTATCCCTCAATTAGGTTTTTGTGATTTCATGTGTGGGTTGTATATGAGAGTTTTTTCTTATTTATTGCATTGTGGATGGCCATAAATGATTTATTAAGTGCCAATGTTCAAAATGGGAATTCTAAAGATTTTAAGTTACTCTCCCAATAAGTTATCTTGGGATGCAAATATTGTTCCCCTCCTTTGTTAGTCCCTTTCTTCCATAATGAATTATGTGCTTTAAATCCTTTATTTATTTGTTTTGTGTCTAAAGGTCTCTTTACCTATAGATTTGTCAATTAAGGTTTCCTTATAGGTAATTTTGGATGACCACTAAGCAGTGTACAACACACATTAATAGGAGGTGACCACTTTTCATCCCAAACTGGGGCTTTATATTGCATAACTAGCACACCAACAATGAGTTGGAATTTGAAGAATTGGCATCCTTTGATACCGATTATATTGTAGTTACCATACAAAATGTGTGGATCCACAAATATTTTGAAGTCAAAGAATATATCAATTAGATATGGGATAAAGGAATTGTGGTCCTCGTATGTCCTATAAGTGTCCATCATTTATGGCAACAAAAATATGGTGTTCCATTTTATATGAGCTAATAACCTTCCATAAGTTCCATCTATGTCTTCGTGTGTGTGTCCCACTGGGAGGAAACCAACTTCAACAATGTCAAGCACCCTCCTTTCTATTAGAAGGGATGCAAATGCAAACACATAGCAATTTTTGTTATCTCTTGCACAATTATCCATTTGTAGCAATCATATGTGTGGTAGTTTTCTACTTAACATATAAAAATTTGTATTATCAACACTTACCTTAGGAACTTGCATATAATCTTGCTTGCAGAAAAAATTATTCATTTTGTAATAGAGCATCATTTTGTGGGTGGTTTGATGTACCCCTTCTGTACAAAAAATCCCCATATCTATCCACCATTGGTTTTTTCAATATATTTTGGGATTTATCTATTGAATTCACGGTGAAGTTTCAAACAATATCTAGAAAGAAAAGGTTGAGTTGGTTGAAGCCCCCAATCTTGTGTCCATGTGTAGCATGCTAGTCAAAGAAACTAGGATATTCAAGACACTAATACTATCCTTTGCCTTCTTATCTAACCTTGGTATATAATTATTTTCCTTGTCCATCTTATCATGCACAATGCTCAAGTAAGTTCTAGGATGCTTCTCTAAATCCAATCTATGTAAATATTACACATTGTTACAACTTGTAATATAGTTATTACGGTCCACTTGAACTGATCACAACTATTCTACTTCAGCTAGTCCAATGGTGGCCTTAAGTTTGTCAGTGATTGATACGCAATCATTACACCTTGCAAAGAAGTTGTGGTCAAAACATCTAGAAATTGTTTTATCATTATTTTGTTGAAATGGAATTGTGACATTTGAGGAAGACCTATCATAACCATGTCCTTCTTAACCTTTTTGAGAAGTGAAGATTGGGTATTTTTTGAAGGTGATAATCTAATAGGTTCCCTTGTTTGTTATGATCCAAGGGGGGCATATATAGGGCTAAATGTATGTGATATAACCCCAATGGGGGGAATATATGGGCCTAAATGTACATGTAATGTGTAAATATATATGTAATAGGGTCAGCCTAGTAGTAAAGGGGCCTCATGTGCAAGTGTGAATACGTATATATAGAGATCATGTGCTCATTATTGGTGACATTTGAATTGTGATGTATGGATGTATTTGGTTATGTGGAGGAGGTTATATAGGGATAAATGCATATGATATGACCCAACGGGGGGAATATATGGGTCTAAATGTATATGTAATGTCTAAATATATATGTAATAGGGTCAGCCTAGTAATGAAGGGGCCTCATGTGCAAGTGTAAATAGGTATATATATATATAGATCATGTGTTCATTAGTGGTGACATGTGAATTGTGATGTATGGATATATTTGGTTATGTGGAGGAGGTTCTCCTATTCTTTAAGAAGTTATTGTATAACTTATCTATCTTGGATTTGTGCTCCATGCTCAAATTTTGTAACTAGCACACAAATCCAAGATAGATAAGTTATTGTATAACTTATCTGTCTTGGATTTGTGTACTTCTATTCTTTTATGATATTTTAAGAATTTGGTATCAGAGCATCGATCCGGGTTTTGTTGCCTCGAACAAGTCATCTTGGATTTTTTTCTATAACTGTTTTTGGGGCCACTTTAGAAATTGAAACTTCGAGATTGTTTGGAATACTTTTCAAGGTACCTATAGTACAAATTTTAGATTCTTGTTCATTTCACTTTCAAAGATACACTCTATGGAAGATAGGGTTTTTTACTAGTCCTGTAACTAGTCTCAAACAGGTGTTCCGAGAAAATTAGTCATAACTTCTTCATAGAAGATCCAAATTCTGTGAGACCAATTGTATTCAAAATTTTATAGTTTGTAGTATTTTGGGTGTGATATTTAGAATCAGATATCAAATATTGGGTGTGTGGCATGTTGTACAAGTTCTCTCTCCTGGAAAGGCCAAAACTCAACAAGGTTTGAGAAGGTTACCATAACTTTCATTTGACACACCCAATTTTGGTCAGACATGTGGCATTATAGAGAATACATTTCATAATACTACAAGTCGAAATTTCAGACTCATAGGGGCCGAAATTTCAAAAATACATCAAAAGGAAGGTTGGCCAATATAACAGACTCCAAATCAGGGTTTCAAAGGTATGTTTACTTAAAACGGTCATAACTTTTGATTGGGATGTTAGATTGAGCTGATTCAAAATCCATTGAAAATAATAAACATATAATATTATATTGGAGCAAGGATTATAACCATTTTTATGATTATCCTTAATATACTGAGGTTTTGAGTTAAGGGTTGGGATTAGACCTCAATTAAGAATCAATGGAAATACCTAAAATTACAGGAGATGAAGATAAAGGTGAAATCAATCCCATGGAATGGTTGAGGATGGTAAAAGAACATTGTATTAACCCTTTTTAGGCAAGCCTTAATTTTGATGGTGAAGCTTATAAGTGGTGGAGAATCCTTTATCAAGATACTAGACTCTACTTCACATGGGAATAATTTGAAAAACTCTTCTCATATAAATGGATTAGGGATACAAAAACGAAGGAATTGTACATAATTCAATAAGAATTAAAAGAATCGAAGGAATATATTAAGAAGAAGGGTGAGGAGCTATCTAAGATATGATCCCTTAATGAATCACTCATTAAGGAGGTTAAGAACCTAAAGTAAGAAAATAGTAGCAAAGAAAGGTGGGAAACAAATGATTCAAGGGAAGAATTGAAAAATAAAAATGAAGAGGTATGTATATTATGAAACCATAATAAAAAAATATTGGATGAGCTTATGAGATTGAAAGAAGAAAATAAGAATTGTCGAAATCAGGAAGAAAGAACGATCATGGATGAAGAATCTATCAAAAGACTTGAAGATAAAATTTGCAAGAAGGTTGAGAAATCCCTAAATATTGATCAGGTAAAATAAAAAATGAAATTCATAACTGAAGAAGGATGTCGAAATTTGATAAATGGGGTGACATTGCAACTTCAAAAGGATAAAGAAGACAAGATTCAAGAAGGTCACTAGAAGATACTTCAAGAAGTTGAACTCCATCTAAAGGATGTACATGTCATATATGATGGTATTATATCCAAGACAAGAACAATAAAAGAACAATCAATGAAGATAGAGGATTCCATTGTCTCTAAAAATAATTTAGATGAAATGCACATGCAAAGTGAAGAAAAATCGTCAAAAGTGGAAACATATTGACACCCTCATTACCAGGAAACATTTCAAGGAAGACAAGAAGGTTGATATCAACATTATGAAGGAAGAATATGGAATACTTGTCAATATTCATGGAACAATGCATTAAAAAACTACTCTTCAACAAGTTATTATTAGAGACCAACAACCACTACAAATTGGAGAAGCTACAACAAAATACATGGAATCAAAGGAAAGAAAATTATGCAACAACTAGACACCAAGGATTAAGACCAAAAAGAATTGATTTTGAATGGATAGATCATCATCAATAGAATGAAGAAAGAAAGAACATAAGGAAAACACATTACTCAATTTCATCACATGTGAAGCCTTTAATTGCAAAGCTGTGAGGACAAAGATTTTTTAAGGAGGGTATTATGTTATGACCCAAGGGGGGCATATATAGGGCTAAATGTATATGATATGACCCCAAAGGGGGGCATATATGGGCCTAAATGTAGATGTAATGTGTAAATATATATGTAATAGGGTCAGCCTAGTAGTAAAGAGGCATCATGTACAAGTGTGAATAGGTATATATAGATATCATGTGTTCATTATTGGTGACATGTGAATTCTGATGTATGGATGTATTTGGTTATGTGGAGGAGGTTATATAGGGATAAATGTATATGATATGACCCAAAGGGGGGGCATATATGGGCCTAAATGTACATGTAGTGTGTAAATATATATGTAATAGGGTCAATCTAGTATTAAAGGGGCATCATGTGAAAGTGTGAATAGGTATATTTAGATATCATGTGTTCATTATTGGTGACATGTGAATTGTGATGTATGTATGCATTTGGTTATTCCATTTTGACATATTGATCATATAAGATGTGGAGCCTTATTAAAATTTTGGTTTTCAATCTTACTAACACTAGCCATTGTTGCAATAGTTTTAGATCTATTTTTGTAATCCACTAATACCATTCTCTACCTTCAAGTCACTATTTTTAAATATATCCTTATAGTGCTAGAAAGTGCTTATTTTTATTCTATAAGCTCAATACCATGCATTTTGATAAATATATAATGCGTCAAACTTCATTGTAAGTAGTTTTCTCTTATTTATTTCCGCTTGTTTAGCAATAGTAGAATTTGATGCCAAAGAATGTAGCACAAATTCTCTTCTTGAATTTTCATTCAAGAGACTCGCCTACTTAATACCCTCAACCATCGACCATTTGTTGCCTTCAAGTCACCATTGTTAAGGATATATTTATAGTTGTAGACAATGTTTCTTGGTATTCCATAAGCTCGATATTATGTGTTTTGTCAGACATATAATGAGTCAAACATCATTGTAAGTAAACTTCTCTTATTTATTTCCCCTTCTCTGGAAATAGTGGAATTTGATGGTTAATCAATGTTGTACATGCTCTTACAACTTAACAAGTCACCAAGGGTGAGCAATAATCAGCCTGTCGTGCAACATTCAATGTTGTGGGGGCTCATATATACACCATCGGATCACCTTGGTATACACGTCCGGATATATTCGATGATGTATATACCCTTAATCATCAACCCCAGTAGTATTTTAGAAACACACTCATTTTTATAGCAAGGTGTAGTGTGCATTCATGTAATAAAAGAAATTCAATCAAATGTTTCAACATAGTTTGTACTCAACCTACTTTTAGAAGATGCACTCATCCTTTAGGATTTCAACTGATTGTGTAGCCTTCTAGTCACAAATAGTACATCAACAAAATCTGTAAAACCCATATGTGAATACTCCAACTATAGAGGAGTTGATTCTATTGCATCCCATAATTTGACCTTAATTTCATTACACTTTCCTTTAATATCACATCTAAGGGGGAACCACTAAGCTCAAGAAAGTAATGTGTAGACCATATCCAAAGAAAACCTCTCATATGCAACATTTCTCACAATGGATGAAGACTTTCTCAATTAAAGCTACGAATTCATTACCATCTAGTGGTGCAAAATGCACTACCTCTCCTTCTAGAACATTTGAATTGTTCTCACGGTGACATAAATTGGATCTAAAAAACACTAATGGACTAGATTCGTCTTTTCTCTCAATAAATTAATGTTTTCATTTTGGATAATTTTTGTTTGTGAACCTTCAAAATTGGTAAGGCCTTCAACCCTTAGGATGGAATCTATTTTAAAATACACCATTTTGTTTATTGGTTAGCTAAGGTACTGAACTACCACTCTTTAACTCAAACAAGAAAATGTTGCAAGGCAATTGTAGTCATTCACTAGCACACCAAATGAGAGAGTTACCAAAATCTTCCCTTTATCAACATTACACCTATCCATATTTATCACAATACCTATGGCTATGCAATCTCTTTACTCTGAACATATATGTAATAGAATAACTTTTATGAGAATTATTGTTGACTTGGATTCTTGTGGAACCCTTTAACTCCATTATTAGATCAATAACTATTACCCACTCTTCCTTATGCGGTTCATAGCTCATAAAAAAATTTATTCTTTCATTCTCGACTTTTTTAGGGAGTACTCAATGTGGTTAACTATCTATGATGTATTACATTCAATAAAGGTTCCATTTGATTCTAAAAATGTGTATACACCTCTTAATGCATGTGAAAATGGAATATTTCCATTAAAAACGTTAATATTGTTCAAAACAACACATCCACATTTGATGTGGATGTTAAGAAATTCTTTTATACCTGGGTAGGCTAATCTCTTGACTACTTTTAAACCATCATATGGTCAGTCCACATAGTGTTCAAAACCTAACATCCCAAAGACTTTTGTGCTAATTAGCAAATTCAAAGACACAATGTATGGATATTAGAATTATTTTTACAATCAATCTATAATTTTTAACAAATTACTAGTCTTCATACATATAACCTTGAATTAGGATTAGTAACTATATCACATTCAAGTAAAGGCATAGGTGAGGTGGTCAAGGTATACAACCTATGGCTAGGTGGTGAAAATCACTTATTTTATTTTCACCTTTTTATTACACAAAACACGCATAGATAACATGTTCTAAACTTTGTGCTTCTTACTATGAGACCTCTTAATTCTCTTAAGTTCACTTAAGCATTCTTCAGTGTCAATGCATAGTTGTGACACAAACCAGATTTGAAGAGGATCTATCTTTTATATTTCTAACTTTTGCTCAAACATGGGAGATATTTATTCTATACTAGATTTTAGTTCAAATCTAGACTATCTTCCAATTCGATAATCTATGTATCAATACGGGTGACTACCTCATGGAAATTTATTGAAATGTCATCACTTCCACTATATTTTTATTGCAAAGAATCACAAACTTGATTTGGTCCTAATAGGGTCATGAATATTCATTCACTTCTATGAAATGTGTTTTTTGGTCTTTTATTAAACCTCTCCTAAGTTTTGTTTAATTGGGTTATACCTACTAGGTTATAGAAGCTATATTTTAACCCTTCTTCAATAGTTTTCCCTCTTATCGCCAATTACTTTGAACCCAATCTATTTCTTAAGGTCACCCAATCTATTTCTTAAGGTCATTCAATTATGTCACCTAATATGACATATTTTGTACTTTTTACAAAGGGTGATATGATTAGTAGAAGACTTGTAAAATTATCAACTAGAAACATGTGGAAGTGATTATCCATTATTCCATGATACAAAGGGACCTAAGGAATGTTTATACTAACATATTAGGATTAGGTTAGGTTATGATTGCTTTTGTTTAGAATTGGTGACAATGAGCTATGCATATATTTATCACTCTTACATAAGGAAAACACCATGGATGCCGCCCCATAACAAGTTGAAGAAATACATGCAATCTCTCCAACACTTACAAGACGTAATGTGCCATATGAAACTTAAAATTCTATAACTCGAATTGCATGGTAATGGATTTTTAATGACTCTTTCGATAATAGGCTGAATAACTAAATACCTATCTTAACAAGTGATTGAGCTACTAAATCTTTTGCATGATAAAATAAGAATCCAACATACTTGAATGGCTTTATTTTGTAACACATCCATAATTGACCAAATTATTGACTCGTATGTTCATTGACCCCTCAATTCAATTCACTATCCTGAGAGACCTAAGACCTAAGTTATTTTTAGCCATCATAATTAGATAATATGACAATTACCTTATGATTTTTTCTTTATGATTAATGGTCATACATATTGAGAGAGGAATTTGAGAATATATAAAACTTTTAAAGTCCCTCAACTGTGCATATATTTCCATGCGTTCACATGTTGGTGAACAATGATGGTATGTGGAAATGTCATTGAACTACAATTACTTGGATACATGTAATTACTTGGTGTCTTGTCAAAATGTATCAAGAATTCCAACCATGAATGAAGTCATGAGTCCATAGTGTATGCACACTTGAAACATGTTGTACGACATTGTCGTGATCACCAATTTACTTTTGAATGCATTCTCTAAGACTTAGAGCTTGGAGACTTGCATGGAAACCTAGTTTGAAGTTGGAGCTTATAGATGTGTGGAGTGTTGTGAGATTCTATGATTTGATTTGAAGGTTTCAAAGGTCTATAACTCAAGTCACTTCCATGTCATTTTACATTTGCAAGTGTTCTTCAACCTTTCTTTGTTCTTTGCTTATTCTAATTTCTTTTTTTATTTTCATGAGTGGAGGGATACCCACAAATAGAATTTCCATCCATTGGTATCCCTAGCACATTCTAATGCCTGGTTTTTGTGATGTCCATCCTTGTTAGTAATATTTGTTGTTAGTGGTGAATAAGAAATGTAATGTCCATGAAGAAATTGTGGTCAATGATTACAATGTTTTTCACACCACTTTTTCACATGTATTTGCTTGATTGTTGGAGTTGTGGTTGGGTTGATTTGGCCATTGTGTTGTTCATTTCTATCACTTTGAGTGTTCTTCAACGTTTTTTTTTCCTTGCTTGTTCTAATTTCTTTTTTTATTTGCACGAGTGAAGGGATACCCACAAATGGCATTGCCATCCATTGGTATCCCTAACACATTCTAATTCATGGTTTGTGTGTTCTCTATCCTTGTGAGTAATATTTGTTGTTAATGGTGACTAAGAAATGCAATGCCTATGAAGAAATAATGGCCAAGGAATACAATGTTTTTCACACCACCTTTTCACATGTATTTGCTTGATTATTAGAGTTTTGATTAAGGTTGTCTAGCCATTGTGTTATTCATTTCTAGCATTTTATTTCTTTATAGGTAGTAATTTTAATATTAATATGGACAATTTGTGTAGGAATTTAGTTGTATAGGATTGCTATTTTTGTTGGCACCTAAGGGTTGACAGAGACTATGCGTGTGCCACAAGTCATCATTGTGCACATGCTTGAGAATATACATGATGCAGCGACAAGTTTTATATGTTGGACAACTGAAAAGGGGGGGGTTGAATCAGTTGTTACCGTGCTTAAACAATTATGCTTATCTTAAACACTTTGCAGAGAACTTAATGACAATCACAATAATACAGGGAGGTAAGTAATAGAACATTCAACATCAGTCACACATATGAAATATACAGAGACAGATATTTCCTGAGGAAACCCATAAAGGGTAAAAACCTCTTATTCTTGGTATGATAAGTAATCTTTACATTCTGTACATTATCATACATATGAGCTCCAATTCATTGTGAGGCTACAACCTCTGTTTTGTAAGCTGCAACTTGTTGAGAGAACCAACTCTCTGTTTTCTCTAGAACCTACTAGAAGGAAGCACCAACTCCCTAGTTTCTCTAGCACCCACTAGAAGGAAGCACCAACTCCCTAGTTTCTCTAGCACCCACTAGAAGGAAGCACCAACTCCCTGGTTTCTCTAGCACCCACTAGAAGGAAGCACCAACTCCATGGTTTCTCTAGCACCCACTAGAAGGAAGAAACAAATCCCTAAGTGTTCCAACACCAACTGGATGGAAGCACCAACTTCCAGTCACACAGGCACCAACCTGTAAAACAGAGAACAATAGTTCTCCCTTGCACCAGCCTGCCACCCTGGTTTTTCTGGCTACAACCAGATGGAAGCTACAACTCTCTATGTTCAAGCACCCACTTGAACCTCTGAGGACAACAGTCCTCCCTAGCACCTCCCTACCACCCTAAGACATAAAGTTTTCTATCTGTAAATTTATCACAGTGATACAATATTTATCAATGGCTTGTCGGTCTCATCATTATTCTGCTACACTGTTATGCTCTACCTGAATCAATGTCTTCCTGCACCCCTTCTTTATGCTTTATGTTCTTCTGCCTTTTATGCTTTGTGCGCCATGTCCCTTCTATGCACCATTCCTCTTCTGTGCATTTCAGCTACTGCACTCTGCCTCCTTCTACACGCCTAAATCACTCTCAACAATGCCTAATCTCTTCTCTGTTCTGCGTTTTTTTTAATTCTCTGTGTGCATCTTTTACATCCTCTATTCACAATGCTTTTACATGCTCTCCCCTTGTCAAGTGCTCTACCTGATCATCATTGCAACTCTTCAGCTTCTTTGGCAATTAAACCCATGTGTCCATCATCACTGGGTGTTATGCCAAGATTCCTTGCCTCTCCAACAGTCGAGACTCTTCGTCTTCTCTATCACAGTCGAGCTCATTCCCTCTGTTGCAGTTCCATGCTCCAACGGTCTTATATCTGTCAATAGCCTCTATGAACAGTCTTCATGCCACTGGAATATTTCTCGATACTCTTCATCTTCTCTGGCGATCACCCTGAAGTTTCTTCGAGTCCTCTCGCAGAAACCATCAGTAATTTCTTGCAGTTACACTGTGAACCTTCAAGAAAACACCTCAGCAACTAAATCGCCAACCGTCCAAGATTCATGATTCAATTCTTCTAATTGAATCATAATTGATCGATTAACTGTGAATATCAACAGTAGCCCTTTGATCAAATTTCCAAGTATCCAACACCATTGGATTACAAGCGCAGGGTCTCGCATTGATTTCTCCATTTCGCAATTCGGCATTTCGACATTTCAGCATTCCTGTGGTGAAGAGTCTCGACACCCCAATTCGCGATCTCTGAAATGGAGATTAGCTTCATGATAACTCCTCCCTTGATCCTTTGTCGATGTGACCATAGGTTATGACCAGGGGCCAATTCTGAACACGCATTTCGCGTTTCGAGGATTCTGTGAAGAGTCGTCTCGACTCTCCATGTCCCAAACTCTGAAATGGGTCTTGTCTCTTCGAGCTCTTCTCTACATCTCTTCGACAATGTGATCATCGATGGTGACTAAGCGCTTATCCATAAAGGGCTTTCACAATTTCACATTTCAGCATTCCTATGATGAAAGGTCTCGATACTTCAAGTCGCGATCACTGAAATGGATCTTGGTTGCACTAGCTCCTTCCTCCATCTTCCACAGATGTTACCACTGGCTGCGACCATAGCCTTATTCAAAAAAGAATTTTGGCGTTTTGGCATTTCTGTGATGAAGTGTTTCGACACTCCAAGTCACGAACCCCGAAATGATCTGAAAGTATTTCAGCGTTTCAGCATTTTTGTGATGAATTGTTTCGACTTTTCAAGTCACGAACCCCGAAATGATCTGAAGGTATTTCGATGTTTCGCATTTCACAACTTCGGGACTCTTGTGATGAAGAGTCTCGACTCTTGACTCCTCCAACTCCTGGTATTTGAAACTCTGAAATGGAGTCAAATCAATGGTCCACAATCTTGATAATTCGACGGTCCAGATATTTTCGTGATTTCGCATATCGCGAGTTCCTACTGTGAGTTGCTTCCTTGTCTCCTCCAACTCCCGGTATCCAAAACTCTAAAATGTCGTGGTTTCGCATTTCACGATTTCATCATTCTTGTCGTGAGTTTCCTTGACACCTCCAACTCCCGGTATCCAAAACTCTGAAATGGAGTCAGATCAACGGTTCACGATCTCCCTTTGATCAACGACTCAGATTAAATCGTGGTTTCACATTTCACAATTTCGAGAGGTTAGATCACCTCCCTTTGAATTTCTAGTTAGGGAAATGTTGATCTGTGACCACATGTCCTGCCCGAAGATGGATGGTCCTCCTGCTTTCGGGATTTTGTAAGCCCACTTCTCCTAGCACTTTAAAGAATGTGCAGGTTCTCTTAGATCCAACAATGGTCGGACCCTGCGCTCAGATCTGTCCTCCATATTTGCACTTCTCCTGTCTGGATTCAGATCTGATGGTCATCGGGAATTCTGAATGGGATCCAGCAATCATTGTTTCTCTTCATTAGGGATGATTTTAGGGGCTAAATTTCGCTCATGGGCTAATTTTCCATGGTTTTTCCCAAAAATATATTTGCTATTCTAAAAATGACTCGTCCAAATTCTATAGGATAAAATTATTTTAACTTAAAAATCGCCAAAATTTTATACAAACTATATAAAACCCTTAGAAATTTGAATATTTTTACAAAAATGTTGCCAAACATTTATAGTTGGCATATGAAGGATTAGTAAGATTCGCCAAGGTTTCTACATTTTAAAATAAATTTCCATCCTTAAAATCACCCCGGCTCTTCATTGTTATGCTTCTGATCTTTCCATGCCATCATCGCTGTTGATCTTCCTTGCCTGCCTGTTTTCCATTGTTGTCTCCCAACTGTAACCCTGTCGCTACTATTCTTTCCTGTAACCATACCTTCGTCGTTGTTGTTCTTGCCATCAATAATTGTAAGCATGCTATCATTGTTGTTTTTCTTTCCTATAGACATGCCATCATTGTTTCTGTTCTTGCCATCAATGACAAGCACGCTCTTCTTGTAAACATGCCAACAATATCCCCCTTTGGCATTGATGGAAACACTGAACGGCTGCGCTAATCTGTTTGGACCTCCAACTGTAGCATCCGGTCCGGACCACTCCTTTTCTCCCCCTTTGACATCAATGTCAAAGAAAACATGCTCCCCCCGAGCTGTTGCAGTATGTTTAAGAGGTATCATATATTCAACCAACACAAACTCCCCCTGACATGATGGATTTTCTTATTTGAGTTCTGCAGAATATTTGTATCTAAACCAGAGTCTTCTCCTTCTAATTCTTGGACCTGTTCATCTTCAACTTCTACTGCATCCTCTGTAGAATACTCAATATTTATCACCTCTCTTACTGGGACTCCTTCATCAACCTTTTCTTGTCATAACTAGATGACTCCCCTGTCACTGTTATCTCTCTGCTTCTGAATATTTTCCCCCTTTATTCCTAAAAGGATAGCTTTCCTTGACAAGGTCTTTCGTCTTGTTATCTCTGCAGGATGTCATGTATAACATTTTGTAAAAAAAAATGTTGTTGTTGAAGATGATGTTGTCCTACTAACACACTGCGTAATTGTAGCTCGTACTTTTCAAACAACCCTTGGATCTCCCCATTGATTCTCATTGATATCTATTACTGCAATTTCATTTTTCTTCCATGATGCATACAATCCAAGGATTTTATGACCATATTCAATCACAAGAAAAAACCACTACAACCACTCTCATACCTGCTTTTCTTTTTCACGGACAAAGGACCTGTATAAGGTTTCTTAGGAGTATTGATTTCTTCCTTGTTGTATCCAATACTAGATTTGTCATTTGGTGATCTCTGACTATCCAAGAGCTTATCCAGGGTCATGGAGCTGTTTAAGAACTTGCTTTGGGTGTTTGACTTATCAACCTTCAAAACTTCATCTTCCATCTTATGACATGATTCTTCTTCTACTTTTTCCATGGGATAGATGCTAACTAAACATTCTTTTATTGTATCTGTGTCTTCTTCTTTACTTGCAGGGGAGGATTCGATATCAACATCATTAGTTTTCCTTATGCCTTTATTCACCACTTGTCCTGAGTTTACATTTATCTTACATTCTTTGGACGTGAACACCTCTTCACTGCCTCTATCACACTTTTGACTTGTACTGAGCAATTTATGTTTCATACCATCCACAAGCATAATGTATTAGGCATCTCCTTTGTCATTACTCAAACTCACCATCCCTCTATCCTTGATTTTACCTGGTTCATCATTTTCAAGGATCACATTTCCTGTTTTGATTTTACTTATGGACATAAGCTTATCCTTGTATCCAGTCATGTGTTTGGAACATCCACTGTCTATATTCCTGAAGGCCTTTTGTTTTTGAGTTGAAAGTGCTAGACCACATTTTTCACTATCTTTCCTTTTCCATGTGCTAGCATTTCTATCTAAGAACTTTATCCTTGGATCTGCTTTGTAA
Organism: Picea abies; assembly: GCA_900067695.1. NCBI lineage: Eukaryota > Viridiplantae > Streptophyta > Pinopsida > Pinales > Pinaceae > Picea > Picea abies. Next base: position 20,591 of record CBVK0100286301.1, read on the forward strand.
TTCTTCAGATGGCAGTAGGGATGATTTTAAGGATGGAAATTTATTTTAAAATGTAGAAACCTTGGTGAATCTTACTAATCCTTCATATGCCAACTATAAATGTTTGGCAATATTTTTGTAAAAATATTCAAATTTCTAAGGATTTTATATAGTTTTTTATAACATTTTGGCGATTTTTAAGGTAAAATAATTTTATCCTATAGAATTTGGGCGAATCATTTTTAAAATATCGAATCTCGTTTTTGGAAAAACCATGGAAAATTAGCCCATCAGCAAAATTTGGCCCCTAAAATCATCCCTGGATGGCAGTTTGCAGCTTTGTGGCCAAAGTTGTGACAGTTATAGCATTCAATCTCATTGTCTACTCACTGACTGTTTATTATTTCTTGACCTCCTCAGTTGCATGTCTCTAGACTTAATTTGGAAATTTTCAATCTGTGATGGTTTGTTACTTGGCTGTATCATTCTTTGTTGTGGCAGATATTTATTCCTTGGAAATCTTAATTGCTCATGTATAATTCTTAAGGAACATTTTACAGCTTTGTGACCAAAGTTAGAACAATAGAAACAATATCCATAGAAAAATTCTTTGTACCTGGAAAATGGTTGTCTTCTTTGAGCAAATCGATTTCCTCCATGCTGATGATTTCCTTGAGCAAGGAGTGTATTATTTCCTTGTTCTACAGATTCATTTATGGCACCTTTTTCTTTACTCCTCATGGGCAGTTGATTATCTTCCTTTGTTTTTGCAGGTTTGTTGTCGTCATTGGTTGTAGATTTGACAAACTTGATGAAGTCTTTGTTGCTTGGATGACCACTACTTGATCCCTCTTCATAACCCAAACCTGTTTTCAACTTTGGATTCCTTTGTTGATTCATAATGGTGGCTAATCCTTCTAAGGCTTTGATACTTGACAGATTCTGATGATACAAGGCTTGAAAATTCTCCAACTCTTTCCTAGTTTTCACTACTTCTTCTTCCAGAGATTTACATCTTGCCTTATTTTCTGATAATTTTTGTTTCATAATGTCCTCGATTTTATTTTCCTCTTCTAATTCCACTTTTAGCAGGGAAAAGTCTTCATTAGGTTGTTCATTGTCTTTCTCGAACTGTATCAGCAATTGTTTTTGCTTTATGTTCTTAATTCTGCTTCTGTCAATCTCTTCCAGTGCACTGATCAGTTCTCCTTCCATATCAACCAACTCTTCTTCATTATCCTCACTTCCTATGATTTTATTATCATAATCATCTTGGGCCATAAGCATGAAGTCATTTACCTTATCTTCACAGGAAGAGTCACTATCAGTGTCTTCTGAGGAGTCATCATTGTTTACACATAAACTTTTATTTCTATCAAATCTTTTGGATTTGTACTTCTCTTCACCTTCAGAGTTTTGGACCTTCTTCTTGTGTGGACACTTATCTGCAAAGTGACCTATCTTACCACAGTTAAAAAATTTGAGGGGAAGCTTGCCTTGATATTTTCCTTATCCTTTCTTTAACCTTCTCACATATTTTGCCTCAATATCATCTAAATCTGAATCAGTATCCTTGTCTTCTTTAAAAGATGATTCTCTAGTAATGGATTTATCTTTGTTGATTCTCATTTCATATGCAGTTAAAGTTCCTAGGAGTTGATCAATGGACAGAGTTTTAAGATCATTTAGTTCTTCTATTGCAAAGACTTTTGGATTAAATTTATCAAGAAAAGATCTTAAAATCTTCTGAACTAAAATTGATTCTTCAATCTTCTCACCAAGACCCTTCATGGCATTCACAAGTTCTTCAACTCTTAAAAAATACTTGTTAATTGTTTCATCTTCATTCATCTTTAGTTGTTCAAAAAACTTCAACCTAAATGTTTGAAGTTTGGCATCTTTTACTTTCTCATTTCCTTCATAGCTGCTAATAAGTTTATCCCACATTTCTTTAGCAGTTTGAAGATGCATCACCTTTACAAACTCGGCTTCTGCAAGTCCATTCAAGATAGAATGCATTCCCTTAGCATTAAAGCTAAATTATAACTTATCATCCTTGGAATCTAGCACAATAGGCTTTATGTATCTAGTCTCTACTACATCCCAAACATCAACACCTAAGGCCATTAGGTATGTTCTCATTCTAACCTTCCAAATTTGTTCCATCAAACAGAGGAGGCTTAGTGGTTGAAGTCCCTTCATGAATTGTCATGTTTAAGCTTACAGATCTACCTTTAGATAAAAGGAACCATCTCTGATACCAATTGTTGGACAACTGAGAGGGGGGGGTGAATCAGTTGTTACCATGCTTAAACAATTATGCTTATTTTAAACTCTTTGCAGAGACTTAATGAAAATCACAATAATGAAAGGAGGTAAGCAATAGAACATTCGACATCAGTCACACATATGAAATATACAGAGACAAATATTTCTTGTGAGATCGGAAG
>CBVK0100286302.1:0-23016 GCA_900067695.1 Picea abies
GTAAATCATTTATGTCCCTACACATTTCTTCACCTTCATCAAGAGTCCAAGTAGGATTTTCTAGAGGCTTATTTGGTGTAAAAGTTCCCTTTTTGGGTGGCATGTTGATCAAGTATCACTTTTGAGCCTTGATTTTTAGGTGGTTCTGCTAGACAATCTTTGTTCTGTTGTATCTCCCAAGTTTCGACCCTTATGGGTATGTAACTTTCTTTTATGTAGTTCTTTGATATTTCTTCTCTGCAATGCCATACATCTAATCAAAATTGGATGTGCCAAGTGGAATTTACAGTAACTTCCCCACAACTTATTAGTTTTTGGCCTTTCTAGGAGATCTCACTTGTATAGCGTGCCTCGCACACAATAATTGATATAAAATTCTGAAACTCGTACCAGGAATACTATAGACTATCCACTATCCAATGAAACTAGTCCCACTCAATTTGGATACTCTAGGAATATGTTATTATTGTTTTACTTGGAACACCTTCTTGAGACTAGTCAATAGGAATAGTCAGATACCCTATCTTCCACAGGGTGTATCTACAAATGTAAGATGACCCATATGCTGAAATTTTTACCACAGATACCTTAAGAATTTATGTGAATATCCTCTAGAGTTCAGGGTCTGAAATGTTACATAAAAAAAATTTATAGTGAAATTTCCGCAATGACTTAGTTCAGGATGATTCCAGAACCCTATCTTGAACAGGTTGTATCTCCGAAAGTATAAGGCCTCGGGATCTAAAATTGTAACACAAAGTGCCTTGATCTGTATCATAAATATCCTTCAAGACGTTCCTTCTGAAACATTGTAGAAAAAAAGTTATAGAGACAATTCCAAGGTGTCTTAGATGTAGCAACGAAACCCCAAGACCTTGAGCTTTGATACCATATGTTAAGAACCAAATATCAATATAGCATAAAACCTCAGAATAAGTACTCAACGCCTTGAAAAAGACATAATTTCAGATAATAAGCCTCTTCGAGGGGGAAACCTCCTTTTACCCCACATAAATGTTCAAGTACAAGATGATTCCAAATGAAAATGTCTCTTTGGTATATATAGGAGACTAGGAGGTATAATTGCAACTAATGGAATAAAGCTGACATAAATAAAATAACATTACTAATGTAATATGCCCCAATTAAGGAGTAATGAGACAATATTAGGGCTTAACATACTTTGATATCCTTCCCATACATTTGGTCCCGATTGTCGACTGTACCCCCACATAGGCCGAATACAAGTTGGTAACCTTAGTGGTATTTTCTAGGTATCTACAGAGGTGATTGTGGGGGGATTCCTATGATACCTGGGGAAAACATCGTATCACACTTTCAATACCCTTGGAGGGTTACCCCATGAAGTGAGGGTTGATTGCCTCAAGAAGGGATATTACGTGGAGTTCATGGTAACTGCTTCTCATATCTTCATTAACGGTGTGACATCTCATATTCAAAAGATCCTTCAATATAATGTTTCTTGGTTGGATACCCGTAGATATTTTTAGGGGTGTGTGCTTCCAGAGTTCATAGTTGGCCTTAAGGATTGTTGTTTTACTTTCACCGTGGCTTATCAAGGGCTTCAAAGATCACATAGAATGCAAGGTTTGGATCCTGAAGTTCAGGGACCTCAACATGACCCTTCTTATGAAGGAATGGTAGAAGAACAAAATTCTGAAATCGAGAGTGTATCTCCTAGAAGTGGCTGACACATAGAATAATTGGTCACAAACTTTGTAGAAGGTGTTGTACCTTATGAAAAACCCCCTTTAACTGATCCTCTTGGACCACTACTTGTCGAAAAACTGTCCATGAGATTTCTTGATGCTTATTCTTCTTATCATTTAATGACCATTTCATCCAATAGATTATCTTCTGCTTACATAGATAGAATACTAATTCCCCTAATGGAACCGAAGATAGCCACACTCGAACATATCACTACTGTTGGTGCTTCTTTATTGCGAACATCCATGATCGAAGTTACTCTGACACAACCACTTTTGAGTACAACTCTCTCCGCACATAGGTCGGGTAATATTTCTGCTTCACTAATATAAAATATGCACTCACCAAGTGATTTAATTATTCATCCCATCAGTCAATTGGCCAAAAATCATGTTGTTCAAAAAACCACATTTACACAAGATACTCAACCCACATGTCCAAATTTACAAATGGGGATTTCTCCTATACCCTTTGCTGGAGGTCAATCTTTAGCTGGGGGGAACCATCAACTATTAGGAAATCTCTTATGGGGCAAACATAAAAAAACCTGGGGGCAAGTTTCTCATGCAGGTCCTTCCATTTCCATTAGTATTAACCTATATCTCCGTTAACCATATCCATGAGTTTCAAATCCTTTATGGGGTCAATCTAATCCTATGGTAATTCTTGAGCAAGGAATGTTTCCCAATCAATATGTGAACCCCATGATTCGAACACGATAGCCCCCTCAAGCACAGTATATGGGAGGTCCATCGGGCCAACCAAAACACATGGGAATACCATCGGGTCAACCAAAATATATGGGGGGGACCTCAGGTCAACCATAATACATGGGGGGTCAACCATAGTACATGGGAGGACTATCTGGTTTTTCCGTCCCATCACAACCTATATATGGTCCTACTGGTGTTCCTATGTCACATGGTTACTACTAGTATCCACAGGCTAACCAAAAATTTCCATTCTTCTCTACTTTATATCTAACTAATGTGTCGGGTTTGACCAATGATCCCATACTTCATGCCCCATTTTGGCCTCCAATCCCTACCAAACTACCATCCAATATCCCAAAGTTTGAAGGGAAAGTTGGAGAAAACCCTAGTATCCACATAATGACCTTCCATATTTGGTGCTCTTTGAACTATTTGATGGATGATTTCATTCATTTAAGACTTTTCCAGAGAAGTATTATAGGCTCAAAAACCAAATGGTATATCGAGTTGTCGCGACACTCTTTTGGTGACTTTAATACTTTAACTATGGAATTTTTGACATATTTCCAATTGTCGATTCAATATGAAACCAATACAGATATTTTGAATTTACTTAGGAAATCCACTTCCACTCGCATTTCTGATCATATTCATGAGTGAATGAGGTGGAGACAATTAATTAAAGATACCATTCTAGATCAACTCTTGGACGATTGGTTTACCAAGTCACTCTTTCCATCGACCATCACTAGAGATGTCTCCATGGGAGGTGTTGTCATTGAGGAGAAAGCCATCAGTCATGATCAATACTTGGAATTGGTATATTCATAGTCCAATGCGCTTTGCGATCTGATCCCTTATGCTCCTCGCCCATCGAATGATCCACTAAGACCTACGTCAGAATCCCATGACGATCACATGTCGAGTTCCATTACCAAAAATTCTTCCTCTCTTTTTCAAATGTATGAGGTGAATGTGGTCCATTCCAGTTCATCTCAACAACCTGGTGGTAAGAATAAAAACAAGGGTAAATCCAAGAATTATTCTAACCCACAGGAGAGTACGAAAGATGCTGATACCCAAATGAAAAAGGAAGGTTAATCTTCCCCGCATGATTTGTACGGATCATGTCCACTACACGGAATAATTCCCTCGTCATGAGGAAGTCACTAAATTTATGAAAGGTAACTCCCTACCCATAGTGCCAACTGACCCTTTCCCAACTCAGAAACAACAAATGGTTGCAAAAAATCCCACCCCTCTGCAAGCGGGCAATTCAAGTCATCCTCACCATGAGGATGCTTCCTCAAGTGTCACTCAGGTCTTTATGTGTAAGGATACAGTTAGTATAATGACCATAGCTAAGAATTATGACACTTCTCTAGATAGTCATGCCAATGGAGCTTCTACAGATAATATCTCCACTTCCACTCCTCTTCCATCCTACAGCCCTCTTCAAATCAAGAGACATGTTGCTGAATCAGTGTTGTTCCCACCTAAGAGCACAATTAAAAATTTTATTTTCAATCCAAGTGCCCGTGCTACTCAAAAATAAAACATTGTTGAAGATTTGACACAAGCAACTTATGATATGTCGATGCTTGAAGTTCTACAAAACTATCCAGGTCAATGTAGAACCATGTTATCAGCCATTGGATCTATGGATCCAGAGGCATCAAATATGATTATGTTTAATCTAGATTATTTTAAACCGAGACTCTCTCACCACCTGGTATTCTGAATTCAAGCTATGGTTGGTGGGAAAAATGTTCATTGCACTATTTTAGATGAAGGAGCTTCCACATGTGTCATGTATTTGTCCTATTGGAGAGCCATTGGTTCTCCTGAACTTAGTCAGTCTCTTAACACCCTTAATGAGTTTTATGGATGTGGTTTCCAACCTTACAGACTCTTAAAATCTTTCGTTGCGGAGTTAAAGGGAAAAGTTGTTTCTATTGACATTGAAGGGGTTGGTGCACCCCTGAATTATAATTTATTTCTTGGTCACAATTGGTTCTATGTGATGACTATCATCCCTTCTTCAATCTTTAACATTTTTCAATTTCCCCATCAAGGGAAAATTGTGTCTATTGACCAACTTGATTATTGCACTCTAGATCTCTATAATTCTTCAACAAATAATATCCCTTTTCTAGGACATTCTGATATTAAGTACGAAAGTGAGGGGGTAGTTCTACTTAAGGATTCCTCACTCATGGGAGTTTTTCCCTTACCTTCCCCTAATCCCCCACACAAGGTTTCCATGTTAAATATGATTATGGATACGACACAACAATCCTCTAAATCGTTCGATCCTTGGGTAGTTCCTAGCCTAGAATACTCTCATATGGCACACGATCTGGTACATAAACCTTCCCTTTCTTTGCCTGTCTAAATTGATCCCATTTATTCCTCCCTCCCTAGGGAACCTATCCCTATTAATAACCAGGATTCTAAGAAAAAGAAGAGTCGACATATGAACAAAATCTTGGGGGGAATGTCTCCAACCTCTAGGCATCATACTGAAGTTAAACCACCAACTTCTTATGATGATGCCGGGGGAAAAGTACTAACCTATGAACACTATGTTGGGAAAAAAACCACCAATAGGTATCAATAAATGTACCCACCTTTGGAAATCATGTTGGGAAGAGGCCTATTCATGGGTATTACACCGAGCATAGTTTATTCTCGTTTTCAATCTCATTAAAAAATTAAAACAACTCCGAGCACAATTCACTTTCTGTGTCAAGCTCGTTAAAAATTGAAGCAAATAGTGAGCATACTTTGTTGTTCCTTGACCTCATTAAATCATGAAGATTCATATTTTGAGTGGTAGTTTACCCCCTTTTAGACCTCATGAGACTAACTACGAAAAAGTTATACTCTAGTCAATCATGACTAGAAGAGTTATCCCTTGTATTAGTTTACATTTTTTTGGGATTTGGGGACTAAATTTACGAAAAAGAACATCCATGGAGTTGTCTTTAAGATATTTTCAGACTCTCTAAACATGAAAAAATTGTCAATTCTTCCTTCTTTGGACTCGTAAAACATGCATTGAAAGACCCATATGGGGCCGAACTCCTCCTTCTTCAAGTTCATTAAACATATGATGAGGGACTCATCGAAGATAAGCTATACCGAACATCTTTGATCCTCCTCAATCTCATTAAAAGCCAAAGACGTAATCGCCAATCATGGTGGGGGAAAAAATTGAAGGAAGTGGTTCAACTTTTTTTGGAAAATCATTATGGTAGTTGTTTGTTGTCACCCTTGAAAATGGCACCTGTTTGTGTGTTGCCTTATAGTTGGGTAATATTATTGTATCTGAGTCATACCAATCCCATGAGTCCTCATACTCCTTCAACCCACCCAAAGAGTGGTCCGATAATCATCGCACTATGCTTTGGTCTGTCTCTCAATCGAGTCAATGTTGCAAATTCATTTGTCGTGCCTCACAATGTTCAAGGGAATTTTCACTTCAAAACAACCCTGTAGTATTATCAGTTTTCATCCTCATGTCAGTCCATGCTCATTTGATATCTCATCTTATATCACTTTCTTGTGTCAGTTCCTCATGGCCCTACTTCGACGAGTCAGTTCCTATTGAGTTCAACACATTATCCATGAATTAGAATTAGAAACCAACCAATATCTTGGGACCTGCATGCCTCAATGGTAGGTTTCCTCGCCTTCAATAATAGGTTTACACCATTGGCCTATGACAAAATGATTCCATGGATGTTCGAATTCAACTCATTTATTCACATTCAATGGAATATAATGGGGTACCTTAGGAGTCATTGTCATCATTGGTGATTTCCCTCACACTTGTTAACGATATACATTAATGACCGGTAATCAAGTGGTTTCTACCATGTTCAACATCAAGTCATCTATTCACATGGCTATAATTGTACTATTTTAGGATCGGGATCAAGACTCTAGGTTGGGCGCTCACTCTGTTATGTTCTTTACCCAGGATGCGATGGAGATTATCTAAGTCTTTTGGATATTCCAGTATAAACACCATATTGTAAATCTCATTGATGTATATGTTGTCACATAGATCCACTTTGTATTAGTATGTGGCTATGTTTTTGTCATATCGTAGCTCCACTATGTGTTATCTCGTGGCTACAATCAAATCATGTTTTGGAGGTATGGATCCACATTATATCTCCGGTGGCCATATCCTTAGCCAATGCTTTCATGGATCTGCAGTGTATTGGTTGGTGACCATGATTTGAGTCAGTTTACTCCAAGCATAGGTATGCCTGCCTCGGGGATGACACATATATATTGTTTGATGTTTTTTTGCAGCTTTTTCCAGGCTCTACAGCACCAACTCCCTTACATTAATATTTTGTAAAGTGTTTCATCCATAAGTTTCTCTTCCGACCTCACACTTTAGGGGGCATCCGTTACACACCAAAATGTCACACTTAAGTCTGGCATCTATCATGCACCTAAGTGTCGCAAGTGTCACAAAAGTGTTGTATGCACCTTACTAAGTGTTTCATGCACTTTGTCAAGTGTTGTATGCACCTTACTAAGTGTCGCATGCACTTTGAAACCATGAAATAACATTTGTCATGATCCTTAGTCTTTTTGGAGGAGAAAACCTAGCATAAGATGGTCGAAAAAACTGCTTTTTACCTTGATTTTTGACCCATTTTTGAAGGTCAAGGCCCCCCTGCCCATGTATGGGGAGCGTTGATCCTTGATCAATTCTCCTTGATGAACTATAGGGGAGTGTTGACAACTCTCTATGCTCCATACTGGCGGAGATTTGAAGTGGTTAGAGGAACTTTTGGCTAGTCTAAGGGTCAAATTTTTTATTCTCTTAAGTGGTTTTGGTCGAGGATTTGAGTCACCCATATTCCCTCCATTTTGGGTAACCAAATCCTAACCTAAGGAGATAAATCCTCAACCATTTCCTAGAATCCTTCATGGTGGTTAAGCCTCTCAAATCCTAGATAATGAGACCACTCAAAGGTGTAAGGTAGAGAAAGTATTCCATATTGTCAATCCTTTGATATTTGAGGAAGGAATCCATCAAGAATCATCACTCTGATCCTAATACATTCAAGCAAGAGTTGGATTGGAGAACTTGGAGGAGTTGTTGCAACATCTAACTTGGTTTGTAAGTACTCCACCATGTTTCTCCATTAATATAACTTGTCCTTTTCCTTCATATTATTTTCTATACATGTATGTCTATATAGACATATATATTCTTGTCTAAGGATATGTTTTAGAAGTAGAAGGTATTGTTTTGTTCCTTGCAGACTTTCTTCATCGTGATAGGATCTTGGAAAACAAGGCCAAAGATTGAAGATTAGTGAGGAAAACCTTAGAAAAGGAGTAAGTCACACTTCTTTATTCTATATTCTCTATCCATATACATAAATAATAGATCTAAAGGAATGTTAGTGTCCATTTGTTTGTTTTTCTATCTTGGTCAATAATGGTCTATATATCCAAGGGAGATTTCACCTATCCAGAGGGGAAATATTTTGTAATAGTTATGAACTCTAAAATTTTTCTTCAAGTCAAGTATCCAGGCTTCTGCTTCTTCTCCATTTTTGATTTCCCCATCAAAATTAGGTGGCTTGGATTTCTTAAATTCTTCTGGGTCACTACCCTTGGAGTGATTCCATCTCTTTCTTTTCCTCTGAGAATGTGAACTAGTCTCACTGTTGGACAGTTCCTTGGGGATTTTTTCTCCTTCACTAGAGGAATATTCAGATAAGTCTTTGACTTTGACATTCCTCTTGACTTGATGTTGGGACTTCTTGGGAGTTTTTCTTCTTGCATTGTTTCTTTCAGGGCCATGCCTCTATATCTTAGGCATACTCTAGGTTTTCTCAAGCTAGTGTTTTTCCACATTATTGGTTGTTGGTCCATGTTGTAACTGTCTCCGTATATTTGACTATATTTGTACTAGGAATGCATTTAATTCAGTCTATTTTTCATTCTCTTTCATCATCCTATTATTATCGACCTTAAATCTTTGCATATCTTCCATGAGACTTCTCACAGTCTTAGCTAGATTTGGAGTGGTTTCTACCACTCTCCTTTCATCATATTATTATTCATTGTTATGGGCTCTCTCTCCCCATTCATGGTGTGTCACTATCCTTTCTCTTATAACTTGTTTGGGAAGTCATTGACTAGTTAAGTGTTGAGGATCAACAATTTCTGTTAGTTAATTTCCACTAACTTAAAAACAACACAGGTAATTTTTATTAAAAAACATTGCTTCATTATTAATCACTCAACATCATAAAGTTTGTATTTAATCATGAAAAAACATCATAGATTATAATCCATCTTTTTATTAATAAGATTTGACTAAATTCTTATGGACAGAAATGCAGGGATATCATTCGTTATGAAATTTCAGGTGTTAATTGTTTTCATAGTGAAATTCATCAAATTCATATGCTAGGTAAAACAATGACTCATGAACTGTAAGATCAAAAGGTTGATTCAATATCGATCATTGGATCATGGTGTTCATGGTCAAATTCATGGTGGGTAAGTTACACTTGTAATTTTTTATCATGGTTGGATCAAAGATCCACATTGTTATATACCGTGAAAATAGTCCTGGTTTACACTAAAGGATCGATGGTTTTGATCAAAAGCGCACACATAGGTCATACGTGAGTTAAAAAAAAAGTTACTCTACACTGGTGATTTTGGAATATCCACTAAGGGACACATGGTGGTCAATAAGGCCAAAAATTTACTCTTGAGGGTGGTTTTATTACTGCCTCTTGACCTCCCGCTATACTACAGGGAAATACCACTTTGTGAAAAGTGGTAAAGTTCTCAAGGCATAAGTGTTGGTCATATGACTTTGTGTTAACAAACCCTTATGAATAGGATAAGTATCATTCCCTCCCCCTTATAAATTTTCCATTAAAATTTATTTGACTCTTCCATGAGCCCAAGAAAACCAAGTGTAGCTTCTTCCTCTGATACTAATCTATAAGACACCCAAACCCCTAGTTAGCTTTCAAGGGAATGGGGTATTAAAGTTTCATTCCCTTAATCCATCTTAGAATTTCCTTTTGATAGAACCATCTTCTTCTGCTCATAAATAGATTTCCAATGACTATACGTTTTCCCAAAACTGAGCTCTAGATCGAAAGTTATGGCTTCTCAAAGTCCTCGACGTTTGTTGATCAAAGGCCACCTTGGTGCCACATGTCCGCCACGTGGAACCTTATTCACACATATTCATACATGGAGTTGACATGGCTCTCAGGCACATGTGCCATCCTTCGTGGTGCAGACGTGGTATCTTCCATGTCACACCTCGAACAATGTTTATCAGACCTTTATTGTCACCTTCCATCGCTATCGAAATCCTCCCATCAGAGTGTTTCCACTATAGGTTACCCCACATGCTCTGACAACTCCCTCCTATGATAGATCAGAAGGATCCAAGGGTTTGGAATTTTATGGATATGATTTTGTTGGGGATTCTCATTTTTACTAAATCCTCTTGACATGTGACACTCTCTTTGCGTGACATGTGGTACTATCATCTCCTGACATGTGACACTCATACTTCCCACTTAATTTCACCTACAAATGCCAAATTGAAATGCCATGTGGCACCCTCTATGATTGACATGTGGCACCACTTGCATCATGACCTGGGGCACCATCCACATCATCGACATGAATCTTCAAATAAATATTAATAATCCAGATCATCTATGGGATCCCTCAGACCTTGGCAGATCAACAATCTAGGTTGCATCTCAGAACTTCCCTGTCGGAGTATCTCTGGGAAATTCCACTCTGAATAAAGCTTCACGATGGATGACCTATATCTCCTCTCATATATCCTCCTATCCCGAAACATCTACGGTCATATATTCTTCTCGAAGCTCATCTAATATCGACAAATCAATGGTCAATATTTCATCTTGGATCTCCTGTATCAGAGTGTATCACTGTGATTCACTTCGAAGGGAAGATAGCGATGGATGGTCATAATCTCTTTACAGAGATTTAATGACAAGGATTTTGGGGTAGGTTCAGTAGGTCTCTCGATCCCCTTCTGATACAACCCTTGGTCTTGGGCCATTCCTAGGGAGACACCTGTCCTCAACAAGACATGCTGGTGAGACATGTTGCACTCACATCGTGTCACAACCGTCCCCTCTCTATGCCAAAATATCATGACATGTGGCATAACCACTACTTGACACATGGTCCTCCACATGTACTTGACATGGCATACATGTTGTCATGGATGTACTCGGATTATCCGTTTAGGTGATGAAACCTATCCTATATGTGACATGATAACCACCGGGATAGCTCCTTCATCAGTCTGACATCACCTCCCTTTGTTAAAACATGCCAAGAAAATAGTAAGGCCCATGACACATCAATGACTATCATTCCTCATGGCCACCCTCCGTTAAATGAACCATATTTAACCTTGAAGTACTCCCATCAGAGTCAATCCATTCTCGGTATCTGTGATCACTCCAAACATTCTCCTTTGAAGGACAATTAATATTTCTTTATCTCATGGATTAGCTGATTCATATTTGACAACCCTTGTCCCAAGGTATGATCTCATGGGAACTCATCCTTGGTCCATCCTACAAGCATAGACTGACATGTGTTATCCTCTTGACACACTAGCAGTCCATGTTAGCATGACACATCATGCTGGAATCACCTCATCTCTTAGTCTCATTTAAATAAGAACCACAGTGATCGAAAATGAAGGTTTATCGTGGGATTCCTCGATGGATGGCCTAGATCGTCCCTTGAAATTACCCTTTTGGAGTGCATCCACTTCGAAATCGAGGGTTATTCCATCCAGGGGACTCTGAAAACACTCCCCTTGTGATCTATGACTGATATCTAATCGCATTGTTGGATCCAACGACCATGATGACACTGAGATTTATATGCCCTAGAACTCCGATCGCATCCACCATGATGAATCTAACATTCCATAATCCCCCCAAAACCCCCTCTGATAGATCAACGATCCTCATTGATTTAGAGTACACCCTCTATAGGTTTTCTACCCTTCTTCGATGGAGGGTTAGGATCTCTCCACTCCTCCAGATCGATGGTCGATATTAAATATCAACCCTAATCTAATAAAGGGCCCAAATCCAACCACTTTGCCAAATCAATGACTATGATTTTTTGAGGTGAGCTAGGGTTTTCTCTAGCTTAATATCCCGACTAAGAACTTAGCCAATTTTTTTTTAGGGTTTCCCCTCATCCTCCTTTAGGATTTTCTAAGTTTTCAAGAACCCTTGCCCAAGTCCAAGGCATACCCATTTCCTTCCCAGGATACCTTAGTTTCATGCACTGCAAGGATCTCAATATTGTGTTGCATAGGTGCATACACTTATACATATATATTTTTATATATAAATGGACACAATATTTCATACCCTTCCCAGATTTACTGATCACATAAGATTTTCATAGAATTAAACTTGAAGTTAATTCAATAGAGATAGAGACTACCTGTAATTAGGAATATAAGAATTTTCATGTAGATAAATATGTATTCTATGGAATTACAAGACATATTCAGAATATACAATTAGGCTCACATGCCAAGTATTCATATTCAAAAGCGTCATGTTGTTCATTCAACCATACACACATTTAAATCAATACAAAAGAATAGACGAGTTACTTATCTAAAAAAATTGAGATATGCTAGCTATTACTAAAGGGGTGAACCACCCTCCACCCAACCATAAGAAAGAATTCACTATTCACTGCTAAAGCCAACCACCCCTGAGCCATGTTATGATGCCATGAGAGGATTTTTGCAATATTTTTAGGGAAAGTCTGCTATTATACTCTTCCTTGTTTCTTGAACTAGAGGATTCTCCCCTTTCTATCTCCAATGCTTAGGCCTCTTCTGAACCATGTGCATCCTTCCCCTCAGTCTGTCCTCCTCCTCTTTTTGTGTGGTCTTCACCAAGACCTCATGGGTCGTGTCAGAAGCTTCTTGATGGTACTCCACCCATCCTTCCTTAATTCTCGAGGAGACTACCCAACTACTAGCTAGATTGGTAATCTAGTTTCTGGGCAAAGGATAGTTCAGGGTTTGCATTATTTTTAATTTTCTAGGGTACTTCTTGGCAAGGTCATTTCAACTAATAATTTCCTCCCTCTTGCACCATTACTCTCATGGCATCGTAACCCGTGAAAACCATCCCCTCAACAGTAGTTCAACATTTCCCTATTGTATTAAATATAAAATATGCATATTACAAAATAAATCAAGGTCCATTTTCTTCCCATGATCACCTAGATGATCTGTTTATAGTTTTGTTCATGACAATACTTATATTTATTGACTGGGGGAAACAAGAGTGTTACAACAATCCTTCATGATCCAATCCTCTTGATAAAAATTCATTCTATGGTCCATATCAATGTATCACATGTCTCCTCTTTCACCCTTGCCATGATTTTACAATATTGAGTTATGAACTAACCCTAATCTCCAAAGTGATTGACAGGTGAGATTACTTCTCACCTCACTTGAGATAAATGGACATTATTTAATTCACTGATGCTAATTAAAAATTTTCATTAAATAAAACTCAACTCACTAATAAAATAACTTTACTTTAATAATTACTTTAATTAAAGTAAAGTCTCAAGGTAGAAGGATTTGGATGACTTCCACAAGCCTAGGCACTTATACCTATGCAGAAGTACTTGTCTAATTCTACAAACATCAATACTCCCTCTTAGCAATGAATATATTCTTCACCACTCCAATTTTCTCCTTGAAGAACAAAAACTTATGTTTAACCAAGGGTTTGGTTAGAATATCTGCAACCTGCTCATTTGTGGAAACATCTGTACTGAATCATCAATGCTCCCTTCTAGATCCTATCTCGGATGAAGTAATATATGACCTCAATATGCTCTAATCTGTCATGGAATACTAGATTCTTCAAGAGTTTGATACAACTTTGATTATCACAATATTTCACCATAGGCTCCAACTCTTGATCAAATAAACCTGTAAGCAATTTGTGAAGCCAAATAACTTCACAACTAGACATACTCTCTGCCATGTACTCAACCTTTGTTGAAATGAGTGCTACACAAGTCTGGTTCTTGTTGAACCAAATAATCATTGTTGAACCCATGTTGAAGAAACACCCCAAGGTGATGTTTCTATCTAGTGCTCTCCCTACTCAATTTGAGTTTGAATATCCCTGTAGCCTCACTCCATCACCTCCAAAATATCTCAATCCATACTCCACTATACCTCTCAAGTACCTGAGCACATGCTTCACCACTATCTAATGCACCTACCTTGACTCCACTATGAAATGACTCAAGGTGTTCACAAAAAAACTTATATATAGAGGGGTATTGACCAAATAAATCAAGGATCCTATAAGTTTCCTGTATATCCTAGGATCCACCAACTTTGAATCTTAAGTGACAACCTTCTTCAGGTTGGTAACAATAGGTGTAGCCATCAATCTATAGTCCTCCATTCTGAATCTCCTCAATATATCCACTACGTAGTTCCCTTGACCAAGGAAGATCTCTCCCGATATCTACCATACCTATGACCCCAATAAATAATGCATCAAGCCAATGTCTTTCATCTCTAACTTAGTAGCTAAATCTGCTTTGCACCCTGCAATAAGCTCCTCTGCAGATGTGAGAAACAAATCATCCATGTATAGAGCCAATAAGAGTGTATCAGACCCAACAAGTATGAAGTACAAGTTAGGATCTGCCTCACGCTTGGTAAAGCTCGTACTCTGCAAGCTTTTTTCAATCCTGGAATACCATGCATTGGGTGCCTATTTGAGTCAATACAAGGATTTCTTAAGCCTACACACATGAGACTCCCTTCCATGTACCTCAAAGCCTTGATGTTTCTTTATATATTGTACCATTTTTAATAAATGAATGGTACAACCTGAGGGATTGTGAGCAGTGAAGGGTGTACATTCCTTGGATAGTGCAGGTTGTGGGGAAAAGTGAGAGATGGAGGTTTGGAATTTTTATGAGACTAGAACATGGGTTTGGGGCTACTCTCTGTGGAGAGTGGATAGCTAGTGGGTTGGATCACCTTATGGACTCATAACATCAGCTCGGGGGTGGATTTTTGATGAGAGAAAATGATCAACAATGCTTAAAGTTGGGAGGTTCATCCTTCATTTGCATCCAATTGGTTAATCATTAACAGATAAGTTTTTGTGTTATGTTCTTATGTTAAATCCTGCTATGTGAATAATTTATATGAACTTTGTGTGTTTGATGTTGCTTGAACAATTGTATTCATGTTTAATATACGTTGTTAGAAGCATTTAGAACTGTAGTATCAGTTAAATGGTCAAATGTGTGTTATCTGCGGTTGGTAAGATACAAGAATTTGATTAGCAGTAAATATTAATAATTTATTGAGTTTCTGCATGTAATGTTGCTCAGATGGGCACTGAGTACGTTACATATATACTTCCTCCTCAATGATCTCATTGAGGAATTTTGTCTTCACATCCATATGGTGAATCCTCATGATCCATATGGATATCGGTGGCCACCCTAATCTTCCAGTTGGCTCACATAAAACTTTCATCTTGGTAGTTACAATTTTTATCATGGCAGTTTTTTTCTAGCTTTTCGGGTCCTAAACTTCCTGGGCCGTTTTGAGGCCCTAAACAACGGTTTTTGGGCTTGCCACAATCGCACTAGATACAAAGTTAGAGTGTGATGGAATAATTTGTATTCCTCGGATATACCTTTCCAATGGGATATTGTGTGCCTAAAACGAAGATCATATGAAAACGTTATGACCTCGAGAAGTTGATGTACCAACTTATCCCATCGGGGCCCACATGACTTTTGGTGCTTCACCTCCTAGGGTTAGGTTTTTGGATGTTTATGGTTTTCTATTTACCTCTTGATGCTAAAAATACTTAGAGGCCTCATTGTAATGTGCTCATACGAATGTGCGTATCTGCCACATCTCTTCTTAGAGATTAGCTACCAACATTCGAGCAAGATTGTTTTCATTATGCATTTTACAGATTCATGAGATTTCTTATTTAATAGAAGTTAAGTTCCACTGTATATATGTTATTGTTCTTTGTATATATGTATTAATGTTATAGATATTTATTTCATTTTGTTCCTCTCATAAATCTGGATCATTGGTATCAAATATGTCTTCTCTTCATTTATTTTTCTGTGCATGTCCCCAATGAGGTCAGCGTATAAGGAGTTGGGATTTGAACTAGTTGAGCCTTTGTAGGATCAACCTCGTTGAACCTGATAACCTCCCATGGGAGAAGAAAAGAGATATTATGGGGTAGGATATGCCTTTAAAATATTGCTTGAGTAATCACTCTCGCGACAAAGGAACGAGATGATGGATAACTTTTCACAAATATTTCGACAACTGCCAACATGTGACGCATTTACCTCAAGCGAAGGTTCCTCCACCTTCAAGGTACAAATCAATTTTTTTATTCATATATTTGAAGGTCAAATAGATGCAGATGTTGTAGACAAATGGTTAAACCTTCTAGAAGGGTATTTTCTGTCCATAAATTTTCTGATAGAGAAAATATTACATTTGCACTCCTCCAGGCTGTCCCCTGTGTCAAATATTGGTGGGAGACTTTCTATGAACAAAGGAAATAAAGGGATCTACATTATTTGTAGTTGCACCCACTTGGGGTTTCTTCAGGGATGCTATTAAGGAACAATACTACCCTGTTGGAAGTTATGATGAATTATATACAAGATGGACCACACTGCAATAGGAAAGGGAGCAAGCACTGCCAGAGTTGACCAACGTCTTCCATACCTTGCGCACCAAACTGGGTATCAAAGACTCTAAGCGATAGCTAGTGCTCAAGTACCGTGGTGGTATGTATAGATACATCCAGATATAAATCAATTTTCTGGACATTTCTCCATTGGGTGTGACCTATTGATATGCTATCAAAATCGAGCATAAGCTTAAACAAAAGACATGGTAGTTTGTGTCTGCAAACCCCTCACAGTATATGTAGGGAAAAGGAAGCCCCAACCCGTAGAACAAAGTGAAAAAAAAGGATGGAAAACCTCAGGAAAAGTAGTCTAAACTACAAACAAAGAAGGACAATGGGAATACAAAGAAAGACACTGGGAAATGGTGCGAGTTCCATAAGAGCCCCTGGAATAACATCATTGAATGCCACTCAAAGTAGTCATTAGTGGCTGAGGTGAAATCCTCTGAATCAGATGCATGATCCAAATCCGAGTCAGAACCAAAAAAAGGGAGATAGATCATCGATGTGGAACCTAGTGCCACCATTGCTACCACCACCAGGGTCCGGCCCAATGAACCTGATGAACCCGAGGAAGGTGAGAACCTCTTTCATTCACATATGTGGATGAATATAACTCCACTGCACTTCATCGTTGATAACGATATCCATAATAACCTCATCTTAGTAGAGGTCATCAAGTGGTTGGATCTGCCGACAACACCACACCCGAAGTTGTACACCATTGGATGGCTCCGCTAAGGGAGTGATGTCCATGTCATCCAACAATGTCTCCTGGACTATGTCATCAAGCCCTTCAAAGATGAGGTATTATGTGATTTCACCCCCCTTGAAGTTTGTGATGTTCTTTTGGGCTAACCTTATTTATGGAAACGTCATGTTGTATATGAGTCTAGGCCTCGTAGTGTTATTATTTCTTTGGACAAAAAATCATACAGGGTACCCGAGGTAGTCCAATCTACCACCATTTCCTTGATTATGCCAAGCAATGTAGGAAGTTAATCTCTTAGACCAAAAAGTTTTTCTTCTTTGCGATTCACACTCAAAGTGAATGGAAGGTTGCAACCACATCCATGGCCTCTACTATAGGTCTCTCCGTGGAGAAGAAGTAGGTGGATAAGGTCATGGAAGAATACAAAGACATATTCTCCTCACCCATTGGGGTACCTCTACACTGTCAGGTCAAACACTCAATCAATATGACCCCCAATGCACCACTACCCAATGTGCCAGTCTATCATCGCTCTCTATCAAAAAATGAGGAAATCAAGCACCAGATCTAAGAGCTGCTTGAAAAGGGACAGATACACCGAAGATCATCACCTTATGGAAGCCCAATCATTCTTGTGCAAAAGAAAGACAGGTCCTGGAGACTCTGCATTGATAACCAAGCCCTAAATAATATCACAGTCAAGAACCGATATCCAATTCCATGAATTGATGATCTCCTTGACCAGCTCAAGGGGGAAAAATACTTTAGTAAGATCGATTTGAATTCAGGCTACCACCAGGTCCCAATAGAGTAGACTGATGTATGGAAGACTGCCTTCAAGTCCAAAGAAGGTCATTTTTGGCTAGTCATGCCCTTTAGCTTGAAAAATTCGCAACAACTTTCATGAGGATGATGGACAATATCTTGTGACCTTTCACCAATTTTTTTGTGGTGGTGTATTTGGATGACATCCTCATCTTGAGTAAGAATTGGGCAAAACACTTGCAACACATTTAAAATGTTTTTCACACTTTGTGGCAACACAGGCTATATGAAAATTTGGAAAAATGCTCCTTCGACATGAACAAGGTCCAGTACCTAGGCTACATTGTTGATGAGCATGGGGTGCATGTCGATCCAACCAAGATCCAGGTCATTCATGACTGGCCAACCCCGACCACACTCACTGAGCTTAAGAGCTTCTTAGGCCTTGCTAACTTCTATTGTAGGTTTATGTTGGGATTATCCCACATTCCATGGGCCCTCAACTAAGTGACCAGGGGAAGTGGCAAGGAAAAAATTATGTGGGGCCAGTCGCAATAGAAAGAGTTTGATGATTTGAAGCAGCGCTTGTGCTCAACCCTGGTGCTCTCATTACTTGACCTGCAACAACCTTTTGAGATTGAGACATATGCTTCAGAATATGTTGTGGGTGTAGTTCTCACTCAACGTGGACATCCCATTTCCTATCATAGTGAGACGATATTAGATATTGTCTGTAAGTACCCCACTTATGACAAAGAAATGTAGTCCATTGTACAATCTTTCTGCCAGTGGAGGCATTACATTCTCAGGAAGAAGATAATCATCCACACTGATCATAATCCTCTTCATTTCATGTAGATACAAGGAAAATTGAAGAATGACCTCCATTAGAAGTGGTCCACATACTTGCAATAGTTCCATCTCAACATCAAGTATATGACAGGGAACACCAACTATGTCGTTGACTGCCTTAGCCGACATCCAATTTTTGTACTAATGACAATGCTACACTCCTGTGGACATGAGAGCTCCAAATGCCCCCAACTCTACAAGTGAGATCCTGACTTCGCCACTACGAACTAGATGTTGGGAACAAGCAAAGTTGTCACTGGTTTCCATCTACAGGATGAGTTGTTGTTCCATCTGGGCCATCTCTACGTTCCATCAAGAGAGTGAGAGAAGATAATTTAGGAAGCTCACTATAGTTGGGTGGAAGGACACTTCAGTGTAGAAAATATAGTGGTAGTGTTGCAACAATATTTCTATTGTCCGAAAATCTGACAGGATGTCAAAAAGTACATCGAGTCCTGCACGACCTGCACAATTGCCAAATCGTCCATTAAGAAACAAGGCATGTACACCCCTCTGCCTACTCCCTACAGGCCCTGAGAATCTATTAAGCCCTATATAGTGGCTCATTACCCCTTAATTGGTTCATATTACATAGTAATGTTATTTTATTTATGTTGGCTTTAGTCTATTAATTGTAATTATACCTACTAGTCTCCTATATATACCAAGGATACATTTTCAATTGGAATCATCTTGTATTTGGAAATTTATGTGGGCATAAGGAGGTTTACCCCTCGAAGAGGCTTATTATCTGAATTTATCTCTTTTTCAAGGCGTTTAGTACTTATTCTCAGGTTTTTCTATGCTATATTGATATTTGGTTCCTAACATAAGGAATCAGAGATCAAGGTCTTGAGGTTTGGCTACTACATCTGAGACACCTTGGAATTTTTGCTATAACTTTTTTTCTAAAATGAGTCCGAAGGAATAGATTGGAGGATATTTATTATATGGATCAAGGTACGTTGGGTTAAAATTTCATCTCCTGAGACCTTATACTTTCAGAGATACAACCTTTCTAACATAGGGTTCTGGAATCACCCTGAATTGAGTCATTGCAAAATTTTCTCTATAAAATATTTTCTGTAACGTTTCAGACCTTGAAATTTGGAGGCTATCCAAATAAATTAGTAAGGTATATTTGGTAACAATTTTAGCTTATGGGTCATCTTACATTTGTATATACACCCTGTGGAAGATAGGCTATCTGACTAGTCCTATTGACTAGTCTCAATCAGGTGTTCCGGGTAAAACAATCATAACTTCTTCCTAGAGTATCCAAATTGAGTGATACCAGTTGCATTGGATAATGGACAACCTGTAGTAGTTGTGGCATGAGTTTATGAATTTTATATAAATTATTTTTTGCGGGGTACACTATACAATGATATCTCCTGGAAAGGGAAAAAAATCAACAAGTTGTGGGGAAGTTACCGTAAATTCCACTTGGCACATCCAATTTTGATCAGACCTGTGACATTGTAGAGAAGAAATATCAGAGACCTACAAAAAAGAAAATTTCATACTCAGAAGGGCCAAAATTTTGGATATACAATAAAAGGAAGATTGTCTAGTAGCCAAAATTTTGGAGATACAATAAAAGGAAGATTGTCTAGCAGAAACACCTCAAAATCAAGGCTTAAAGTGATACTTGGCCAACATGCCACCAAAAAAGGGAACTTCTACACCAAATAATCCTCCAGAAAATACTACTTGGACTCTTGATGAAGGTGAATAAATGTGTAGAGACATAAATCATTTACAAAAGAAGACAGTAACAAAAGATGAACTACATGAGATGGAAGCTAAGTTGGAGGCAATTAATACTAAGATGGATGGCTTAAAAGGGGAGATCATGGAAAGATTGAAAAATTTCCTAATAGAGAGGACACCTGAAAGTGAAAATGTATCCCATGAAGTTCATGATGAGGACACAAGGAAGGTGAATCAAGAATGGAGAAAATCCAACTTTGAGTTGAAGACCAACCACATTCCTAAGATCGATATGAGGAAGTTTGATGGCAAGGACCCTGTTATCACTCCAAGAAACTCCTTAGGGTTGTAGGCTAAGGATTCTTGGTAACTTAAGAAATCAATAATCAATGTGTGTGGATCAATGGGATAACTAAGGATGGTTAATGAGAAGAACAACTTATCAGGCATTCGAATGAGCCAGTGCTTTTAGAAACCAATAATCAGATGTAGTAATTTGGAATGGGGTGTGAAGAACACTATTCTAGATAACCAAGTACATTAACATGCAGGGTCATACAAGATAGTAAGAGTTCATTCAATTCGAATTCATGAGCCAAATAAGAAGATGACAGTTCTTAATAGTTGAGCTAAATTGAATCGAATTACGGAGCAATGAAACACATGAGAAAATCTGATATTAGTAGCAAAAGAAAACTGTGATTCATATCAAAATAAGAGTCTAAGTACATAGGCCAAATGTATCCAAGATTGAACCCCTTGTCTCTTAGCAAAGAGAGGCATTTATAGCCTATTACAATCATTTTTCAGATCCTAAAACAATGGATCTGATATTCTAAAAATAGAAAGTCAAAACTGATTCACAAAAGATAAGGAGAGATCCTCAAGATGAAGTCAACCTCTATCTTTTGGTCTTCAAAGATTGGTTGAAAGTTGATGAAGTGTAGCCTAGCCTTCC
Organism: Picea abies; assembly: GCA_900067695.1. Classification (NCBI taxonomy): domain Eukaryota; kingdom Viridiplantae; phylum Streptophyta; class Pinopsida; order Pinales; family Pinaceae; genus Picea; species Picea abies. The sequence continues at coordinate 21,280 of CBVK0100286302.1, forward strand.
AAGGCTCTTTGATCTGTTCCTTTGAAAGTGGAATTAGAATTTGATGATGTGTGCCAAAAATCCCTATCAGTTTGCCCTTGAAAATCACCAAATCTAGTCAAAAAAATTCCCTTTTGACTTTCATCTGCAAGAATGGCCTTCAGATTTTGATTTGATAATTCATAACCAGCTTATTGAAGAAGAATTCAAACCATTCGAACCCAAAAAATCCTGATCTGGGCGAAAATTTGGCTATTCTGGCCGTGACAGGCTTTCAACAGCTAACTTACCCGAAAATTTGCTCCTTAGTTGTTGAAAGGCAGATCTTTCAACAACTAACTAGTTATAATTCTGCCTTCTGCGCTGGTGAAAGCGCAGATTTTTTCAAAATCAAATTTCTCAGTCATGGAGAGTCTATTTTGCATACTTAAATAGTCGATCGACATCTACAAATCCTGAAATTTCCAATGGTGCTTTTAGATCTGCATTTGGATCTCGAGAAGCTATCAAAAATTTCCCTACAAGATTAGGCATTGTTCTTTCAAAAATGCCAGTGCGTTTTTGATCACTAACATCTGGCTCCAACTGGGATGGATACGTCCCTGTGATGTGTCCAAGAACCTAGCAGACCTTGTGCCTTTAGTATTGGGCCATGGAGTCATTCAGCCTTTTCGGTGGTTAATGAGCACACACAGGCTCGCCTAAACCACCAAAAACAGAAACTTACCCAAAAATCGAAACTGGATGAATCTCGATTACCTGCAAGAGAAAAAAGACCTTAGGGCTTTGCTAGATGAAGCTACTCCCTCTATTTACAGTGCTACCAATTCTTAGTATGAGGTCAACTGGCACATCCACCGTGACTATCTTCCATGATGAAGATTTTCACCATTTGCATATTTCAGCCTTCCAAAAACACAATGAGGAAAACAGGCTGCACCACCACTAGCATTTACATAAGGTATAGAAGTAGGATCAAGGACTACAATAAACCAAAAATCCACTAGATTGTGTGGACAATCAAAAAGAAGCCACTGATAAGTTTGCAGTAATAATAAAAACTCAGGCTGTGAAGCCACCAACAGAGGGTGTTGCCGGTTGCAACTATGTCTCTGCAAACCTTTTCTAGATCGTGTATCAATACAGCAGCAACTTCAGATACAAAGCATTTTTAGATCCTCTGATATGTGCAGATAGCCTTCCAAGGCTCGCAGATGTGCTAGAATCGAAAAAACAACTGATTTTGTGCCCCAAAAATAGGTATCTAATATGACTTTGGCACCTTTTCAAACATCCTTTTTATCAAGTCTGGATCTTGAATTTGATGTGTAAATTCAATATGCATCTTTAGAAACTATTTTCAGGATGTTTGGTTGAGAAAAAATTTGATCTGGGAAAAAATATACCTTCGCTAGCCAATCTCTGGTTTCACCAGCTATTCCGCCTTAATATTCGCTAGTTAGCTAGTGAAATCTCTACCTTTCATCAGCTAACTGGTTATAATTATGCCCTCTGTGCTGGTGAAAGTTCTGTTTTATCTTTGAGAAGAAAATAATGCAGAGAAACAATGATCCTGCATAGAGTGTCAGATTCTTCAGTAGTTGCTCGATAAAGTGTCATCGACACTTGATGTTTGAACCTCAGGTGACCTGCAATGCTTGATTCAAGAATTAATATGCTAAGCAAGCAAGGAAAAACAAATTAGAGATATCGAGCTCCTCAGCAGACCGGAAGAGCACACGTCTGAACTCCAGTCAC
>CBVK0100286303.1:0-23015 GCA_900067695.1 Picea abies
ATTGTCTAATTTAATTAAGGGAAAACTAAATTAGACACATGTTTCTTGTTGACTTTTCAACACCATCGTCCCTAAGTATGAATCTAACCATCTGATTACAGGTGTTGAAGTCGAACATGATAGATGTCAATGCTATGTAAATTCCCAGAGGTTTTCAGGGGGCAGAAGAAAATTAACAGAGTTAACTTATCCAACCACTTTGAAATTGGGATCTAGCCCTGCTAGTTTCAGAGAGGGATCTCTCTGTATGATTTAGATATGTTTGAGTTTATATATTAGGCTAGTTAAAATAATATGAGTGTTTGTTTTGTTTTAATAAATATGTCTGAAATATTGTTTACGCTTCCATTGGGCTATGGGGTCTGTGTTATAGATCAAGATCCAATACATATTTTATTAGGTTTCTTCATAGGGAAGATAATGGAAATGTTGGATCCTTTATAATTAAAGTGATGGTCAGACATAAAACAGGTGAGAAGGTCAATCACAATAAATAAGCATTTAAGACTTTATTTATCATAACATCAAAAGAAAAACATTTAGATCTTTAAAAGCCAGAAACATAGTATTCGAGATAAATTATGCACTTAAACTTCTTTTAAAGGACCAGAAACATAAAATAGAATGGTAACAAAGTAAGATAACATTCAACGAAGAAAAGAAAACATCACCAACATCAACATGCAGGAATCCTGTGAATCGTCATTTTTATTACTGGTAGATATCTTCAAAAATATTATAGATACAACTTGCTTGGGCATAAATATCAACCCTAAATACTTTGAAGTCTAAAGTATTTATAGAAAAATTACAATGGATCCTGTCATTAATGATCAGGATATGGTGGAGATAAAATCTAACTAACTAGATTACATTTTACAAAAAGATAGGAATTCTAAATGATCCTCGAATCCTTGATGTTGATTCTGAGGAAGTGGTTGGTGATTCATCTTTGAATTGACTATGAATTTACCATATGATGACTCAGATGTACATATCATCATTATTCGATCAGAGCACATAGGTCATCCCATCTCTTTTGACTAGGAATGGTAACTTTGAGTAACATTCAGTAAACCTCATCCATCTCTGTGTATTTGGTGAAGGTGGGCTTGATGATGAAAATGAACTTGATCTCGTGTTGGATTCTGAGGTCCAACAATAGAGTCTCCAAAAAAAAATTTCCAGTAATGATACCATGTATCCCTGCAAAATTAGAGCCGTCTTTTTCCACTATGATGATATTTTGTTTGTAGTCTGAGAGGGTAATCAACTTTTCATTGATCAGGAATAACCCTAGGATCCCCTTCTTATGTAGTGAATCCATTTTGCTGAAAAACCTCTGAACTCCAATGTCCATTGCTTAGGCTCTTTCCTCAATTTGCATCATTAATCATCTCTTGTTAAAAACTTTCTTGACCTCAAGGATAGTTTATGTTCTATCCTCAATATCCAAGGCCTCTAGCTCCTCTCTTGTTCTAGAATTCAAGAATCTGATGATCTCATTTGCCTCTATAGGCCTTTCTCCTAGTTCTCCTCTGATCTTATCAATGGCATGTTTGCTTCTTTGTATTAGTTCATTTTTCTCAAACATAATCTGTATGAGTGGCCAAATCTCTATCATGGATTTGCAGATGTCCATCCAAATATTTTCCTTGGCCTCTAAAAGTGTTTTGGCCATGAATATTTCTTTCTACAGTTTCTGAAGTTATTGCTTGAGCCTCTGAGACTTATGCATTTCAGTGTTGTAGCTTGAATGAAAAGTGGACTTCAGCTGCTGGAGGTTACTGATCTCATCCTGCAATATTTTGATTTCTTGTTCCTACAGAGACATGTCTTGCATGGACTTTGATAATTTTTCTGAAGCATATGTAGTTGTTACTGAGGTTGCTGTTGGAATATTCGTTGTGGTGGTTGTTGTTGTTGTACTAATAACTGTGATGGGAACTGCATTCAATGGGATGACTACCATTGACACATTCTTGTCCTTTTATTTAACTAACTTCTCCAGCTCGACTTCCATCTCCTTAATCTGTATGCTCTACTCCATGATTAATTTCAACATCTCCTCTTTATGGCCTTCAATATCATCCATTTCCTTCTCCTGTGGATCTTCTGTGGCAAAAAATTTCAGTTGTTTCCTCAAGGATCCTATGTTAGTGTCCTTATTATTGAGGATCTCTTTTGCTTCTTTCACATTTGATGGGTCATATCCAATCTTGAGTATCGTTTCCTCCATAGATTTTATCTTGTTATATTTTTCCAAAGAAGACACTTTCTCCAGCTTCAGCTATGTCTGGACATTGTTCAAGGAAACCTAACTTTGCAGCAGTCATGGAGGTATTATCCAGGGTGGAGAAAATCATTTCTCTAGTCTGTCTATGCATATCCATCTGATCGGTTGGATGCACTTCTATGACATCAAACTCAAATGTTGACCTTTTATAATCAAAAAAAAAATTGGGTTGAGGTACCTGTGCCTGTAAAAATGCCATGTGCATCCTCCCCTTTTCTGTGTCAAAAGCAGAGAGAAAACTCTGTTGGGTTGTGCATGTCTGTTTCCAAAATTGAGCATAGGTACTATTAGTTAATATTTCATTTTTCTTCTTGATTAGGTCATACTTCTCAAAGAGGTTGAGTCCTGCAGGCCCCTGTGATGATTTGGTTGACAATGTGATGTATGTTTGTTCTCTGGATGAAGAAGTAGACATCATTTGTTGACTTCTTGAGAAAAGTGGTGAATTTTCTCCTTCCATTACTGTGGTGGACTGAGATTCTTCTCCTTTGGACCTATCGAGTGTATGAATGGTCCTGGGTCTTTTTTCTTAAACCTGCAAGTATTCTAGTGAAACTTCTGTCACTAAGGGAGATACTTGTTTCCTAGGCCTTTTGTCTATTGGTACATGTGGAGTTATAGTCTGTGAAATGCTGGCAAGAGAAAGATGATGTTCAATGTCAATCAGATTATTTTTCTCCCATTTTGTCTGGTTCATGTATCTTTCTATCTTTGGTTTAGGCACATGAGTAGAAGGGGAAATTTTGTTCTTCAATCTGGTTTCTGCAATGATACCACAAGGATTGTAGTGCCATGGGAAACTTTTCTTGAACTTCATCTCTTGTAACAACTTGTTTGCTTCTTCTCCTATAGCTCGACTGTTGCAAATGAAGGAACCAATCTGACCTTTAATCCTGAGTTTTTGTTTCTTCTTAAAATCCACAAAATGAATGTCATCTGAATTGATCATATGTCTGATATATTCTGAAGTGAATATTCTGACAGGTAAATACTTGAGAATCTTATAAGGTGGTAGTTCACAGCCATAAACTCTGATCTCTGTGTGATCCTAGTACAGGTACCAGTCACCTGTTTTATCAAGATATGATAGATGTAAGATCCTTTGAATATCTTCGTTTATCCCGAGTTATTTTTGTCCACTTAGCATGCTTACCATTGGGTGGTAAAACTGATCGATGAACTGTCTAAAATTTAAATCAGACGAGTTCTTTCTCAATAATGATCTCCAATATGTGACAGGTTTTGGATTACCATCTTGGTCCAATTTTTGCATGGAAAAGAAGAATTTATCTTCTTGGAAAAATATGAACATGTATGTTAATATTGACGAATATATGAACATGCCCTCTGTAGCAAACTTGAAAAACTTCTCATGAATGTTGTCAACTAGAAACTGGCTGAAGTTGAACTGTGTAGTAGCCTTCTCTTCAGTTGAGAATATGGATAGAAATCACAGAATGGGTTCGTCTACCCACTCATCTGAATAATATCCTAGAAGAAAGCATAGGGAAGAGATAACCTGGTTACCTTTCACTGAGAAAATGGAGGAATAGTAGGGGGGATTATTCTTGGGTAGCTGGGCACTTTAGGGGAGGAAAATATCAAAGATTTTCTCTCTTTGGGGAAAAGACAACTTCTGGTACATCTTGGTCAGATTTTCAATGGAAAAAGGGGAAAGGGATTCGACTTTGGGTATCTGCATCATCTGGTCTATGGTTTCAGGTGTAATGGTGAAAAGGGTCTCTCCAGATGATGAAACAATGGCTCTCTGACTAGGAAGATAGTGTGCCTAGAATTTAAGAGCGAACTCAGGGAAATGGTGTATCTGAGGGAAGAGGTATAGTGGGAGATTGGACTCCCAAAATCCAATCTCATCACTCTAGTCCAGAAAGGTATCTCTGAGCCAAAAGTGCAATTTGAAAAAGGTGAATTATCACTTTGACTCTAAAATCAGGTAGTCTTTGCTGGCTAGAGGTATCCAATCGAGGTCGATGGGAGGTGGGATGAACGGATTCTCTTTGATCTCTGAAGATTTGGATTTGGGCGCCATTGATCCGACTGATACTTGCAAATCTGAATGAGAATGATTTAACGATATTTACCAAGTGTTAATGGCGGTTATAGATGGAAAATCATAGGGAATGATGTCTTCGGTAGCATCTGGGTCGTGAACAGTGAAACAATGTGACTAAGTGGATGAACGGGTGTTCGTTGGGGAGCGGATGATGAGTCAACCAGTGAACGACTATGGTTGGTCCAATTGATTGGCCAACGGGTATATAGAGAGTGAGGTTGAAAGGTAATGAGTGGGTAATGGGCATATGGAGGTGACGTGGAGGGTAGTGAATGGATAACAGGTGGATAGGATGTGGCCAGCGATAGGTGAGTGGAGGATGAGGTGTTGGAAAAGTAGTGTAGTATGACATATGGATGAAGATAGTGGAGTGTGACGTCGGAGTGCGGAGGCGGTATGAGCCCATGGTTTGGCGGTTTACTTAAAGGTGGGGGTAGGCAGTAAATGGTAAAGTTTGAGGGGTTCTGAGTTAACAAGAGTGTGCCACGTTATGAGGGGTCCGCTTGGGAAATACCACCAACTCGGACACCCCCCCCCCACCCACCGTTAAAGGTAGAATGGTCAGGGGGGTCTGATATCTTTTGATAGTCGTTGATCTGTGCGCTTGTCGATGGACCGCTGAGATTGGCGAGCTCTTTAACACAAAGCGCCAAACATAATATGTTGCTCCAAAACTTAGGATATAGCCTTTTTTTTTAGGTTTTTCCATTGTTCCCACTCCTTCATTTGTCACCAAGGGATTAGAATACAACATTTTTAACTCAAATCAAATAATTTAATCAACTTTTGATCAATTTTATTGACATGAAGTCAAACTAACCTATGTCCTAATCTAAACACCTAGCAAATTTGAACCCATATTAGACAGTTGGGTTAAAGAATTAATCTAACTGGGAAAATTTGATCAAGTTTAAATTGTTTTATCAAAATTTTCACTAACCTATCTATCTTGGCTAAGATTAGAATGTTTATCCAAGTTTATTCACTAACCCATCTGCATAAATTTAAAGGACTTGACCATGTTTAGACAGTATGAATCAAGCCATTCTTATTGCATGGGGTTTTATCATTTTTCTTTTCATGCCCTATTTTATTTTTTTCTTTCTCTTTTTCTTTTTCTTTTTATTTTCTTTTTATTTTTCTTTATTTTCTTTTCTTTTTCTTTTCTTTTTTTTTTATTTTTCTTTTCTTTTGTAAATCATTTGCAAAATGAAATATTTTTTACAATAAAAATACAACTAGAGGGAAAATTTCTAGTCACGATTTGTTCCTATGAAACATAGGGTTATAACAGTGGCTCCACCTAGGGATGGTGCTCTCCTTGTGAGGTGCCAAGAACCTACTCCCTGATGTTTTGAAAAATATTCTCCGGTGCTTCTTCTGCAACTTGATTTGTTTTATTTTGAAAATTTGGTGACACTGGTCATTGGCTTAGGGCGTTCTCTTCAGGTTTCAACCATTTGATCAATAACACCGACACATAATAATGAAAGAAAAACGGTTTGTACAATGAAATGGATGACTAAGATCTTCATTGGGATGGAACATAATGCTTGAGAATCCTGCCATTTATAGGTCCTCCTGGCATGTCCGTTCCATCACTGTCCTTGAGCAATAATGCGTTATTTCCTCTATATATGATTGAATTATGTAAGGGCCTTTTCACAAACTATCGAACTTTCCATGCTTACCCTTGTCTTCATTTATGGAATCCCACTTCAATACCAAATCACCCAACTTAAAATCATCCTCTTTAGTTCTTCTGTCATAAATATTTTTGATATTGTCTTGGATTACCTGGGTCTTGTTATACACTTCTTCTCTGGACTGTTGTAATTGGATCATCTAATTTATTATCCTTTGGGTATCATTGGGCTCCACATGTACTTCTTGCAATAGTTTCATAATAGGGATTCCCAAAGAAGTAGGGAAAACTGCATCAATGCCATATACCAATTGATACGGGGACATACCAATTGATCTTTTTGTGGTTAATCTATCAGCCTAGAGTGCATGAATTAACTTATTATGCCAAGTCTTCTTGTTTTCATGCAACTTCTTCTTGATAATATTCACCAAAATTTTATTTGAGGACTCAGCTAACCCATTTCCCTGAGGGTAATAGGTTGTGGATTGTCCCAAGGTAATTTGGTACTTGCTGCAAAATTCTATTAGAATTTTGGATTTGAAGGTTGTTGCATTCTTAGTTATGATTTTCCTAGGGCATCCAAAACAAGACAGAATATTAGTTTCCAAGAATTTAATGATGGCAGAGTCAGTTTCTTGCCTGAAGGGTACAACTTCAATCCACTTTGTGAAGTAGTCTGTAGCTGTGAGGATCAAACTATGCTGGCCTGAAGAGGCTGGATGTATCTCCCCAATAAATTCCAAACCCCATTGCTGAAATGGAGCTTCAACTAAAATGGGTTTCAGGGGTAGAGGAAAAAGTTTCCTTTCACCTTCAAAAACTTGGCATTTTTGGAAGGAGGTTACCTTTTTATGCACATCAACAAACAAGGTGGACCAGTAAAAACCAGCTCCAAGGATCTTGTTAGCCGTAGTATTCCAACTTATATGCCCACCACAATATCCTTCATGGAAATCCTGCAATACTTTGTCAGCTTAATATTTTAATAAGCAATTAAGTAAAATGCCTCTGGGATCTTTCCAGTAAAGGTTTCCATTTTGAATACAATATTTCAATTATTTTAGTTTTTAAATCTAGCTTTAGTCTTAGTTAGACTAGGAGGAGATTGTAAATTATGTAGGACAAAAATGAGGTATGCATACCATGGAGAATTTAAGAATACCCCTTGTACATTCGGAGTCACCTGCTCTCCCTGCTCATCAACTGCAGCTAAGAAGTTAATATCTAAAGAATGAAAATTGGATTCAACCATCAATTTGGCCAAACCCTGACCCTTGATTAGTTTAGTGGGTTTTATCTCTATATCATATTCCAGAATGACAACAATCCACTTCCCTCTTCTACCATTAGGGTTATCCTGAGTCAGGATATCCTTCACCACTGCATTTGGAACATAAGCAATCGTATGAGAATGGAAAATATAAACTCTAAAACATTTTAATGCTTTTACCAATGAAAAAGTTTGTTTCTTCATTATATTATAATTCAGTGCAGCATCTTTCCATGACTTGCTAAAAAAGTCTATGGGTTGTTCATTCCCTTCACTATTTCTCTGTAATAAAACTGTTGCAATGGTGTGTTCTGAGGAAAAAGAGAATGTATAGAAATCCTTAGTGTAATTTGGACTGATCAAAACAGGGGCTTGTGTAAGTGCATGTTTTACATGCTCAAAGGACTATTTGGATTCAGTGTTCCATTTTATTTTGGTGTCTTTTTTCAATATATTTGTAATGTTCCTGACGAGTTCTGCCAAATTGGGTATGAATCTTCTCAGAAATTTATTTTACCAATGAATGATTGCAATTATTTGATGTTCCTAGGGTGGTCTAATTTCTGGATAGCTTCTATTTTGCTGGGGTCTATCTTAATTCCATATTTAGAGATTATATGCCCCAACAACTTACCTTCTTCCAAACCAAAAAGAGTTTTCTTGGGGTTTAATGAAATCCCAAACTTTCTGCATTTCTCAAACACTCATTTGTGTTTTAAATGTTCCTCATTTGATTTGGAGTAGAAAGTAACATCATCCAAATATATCACTATGAATCTACCGAGCTCATCCACAAAGGCAATGTCCATTTCTCTTTGCAAAGTGGCACCAACATTCATCAAACCAAAGGGAATTTTGACATACATGAAAGTTCCCCAAGGTGTGGTGAAATCTGTCTTTTCTTGGTCATCGGGATGGACAAGGACTTGGTTGTAGCCCGAAAATCCATATAGTAAAGAGATTCTACTAGCCCCAACTACCTTTTGCAAGAAGTGATCCATTTTAGGCAGGGGATAGTTGTATTTGAGGGAAACCTTTTTGAGGTTTCTGAAATCAATGCAAAGCTTTATTTCACCAGTTTTCTTTCTGGTAGGAACTAGATTTGAAACCCATTTGGAAAATTTTATGGGGACTATTATTTTGGCATCATACATCTTTTTAATTTCTTTTTCTATCAAGGGTAGTAACTTTGGATTGATTTTTCTAAGTTTCTGCCTAAAAGGTTTATGTTCTTCTTTAATTGGGATTTTATGTTGTATGATACTTGTGTCATAAGATTTTAAATCTTCATAGCTCCAAGCAAATACATCTACATATTCCTTAAACAATTCAATGTATTTGTGTTTTTTCTCATGGAGTAAATATTTATATAGTTTTATCATTTTGGGTTTTTCCTCTGTTCTTATGTTACATTCTTCGACCCCTTTACCACTAGGTTCAATCTTTGGTTTCTTTGCTACATCATTGAAATCAAACAACTCTTCTAAAGGAACTAGACATCTAGGTAAAACATTATTTTTCAATTGTAAAACATCAAAATCTTCATCATTTTCATTTATTTCATCTGAGTCTACTTTATTTACACTATCATTTTCAAAATATGATTTGTTTACACTATCATTATCGCTCTCTACATCTATATTTGTACACTCAAAATCATTCTTAGATTGTAGGAAATCTTCAATTTGTTCATCGTTGCCAAATACATGCCTCTACCTGATGTTATCTGGAACAGTTGGTCTGCACTTCACCTCCACTGTGTATTGGTGATTTGTTTTGAAAGGTATTTTTCATGTGCTTGTCGAAGTAGCCAATCCATATGTAAGTATGTTCTGGCCTTTGGGCATTACCTGCAAGTCAATTTCAGAGAAACATTCTAGAAAATCTAAAACAACATTCCTATAAGCTCCGAGTCTAGGATGCTTAGTTGAATACTCACCTTTGATTTGCTTAATCACAAGTTCAGAGTCACCTCTTACCATAATATTTTTGGCGCTAACCTTATTCAATAAATTCATATCGAGTAGCAACGCTTCGTACTTTTCTATGTTGTTGGTGCACTAGAAATTTAGTTTTTAAGAGTGGATCTCTAAATACTTTGATTTATGATTATGCAACTAGATCCCATCTCCAACTCCTTCTTTGCTCACAGCTCCATCAAAATCCATACTCCATAAATATGTTGTTGGTTCATCACTTTCTACTATTACAGTGTTACTTACCTTAGTGATTTCTTTATCTTTTTGCAGGCCTGGTGCATCCTCTTCCAACTGTGCAATTTGATTATCCAAGTCACCATCATTGTACAATATGAATGAATCCAGATCAGAGTGGACATAGTATAATGGGTAGTTGTGTGGTTTTTCCTAACTGTTGACCATATACTTCATCAGAATCTCTCTGTATAGTCTTATCTATTGTCCAAATACCAAGCTGGTAGCATAAGAAATATCTAACTACAAAGTGCCCTTCAACTTAACTCCCCAAGATCTAGATAACAACATACCATATTTCGGAGGGATCTCTGTGACCACAATATCCATCACCATGATTTTTTCTAGGATTTGAGCTAGGGTGATGCATAAATATTTAATTAGACCTATACATTTGACCTTGCTAGATTCAAAATAATACAAGTCATTGTAGGGTTTAGTGACATCAAGCCCCAACTTTTCCATCACAGCCTTGGGCATCAGACTGTGAAAAGATCTAGAGTCAAGCATAGCTTTGTGTAAGGTCTTGTGATGGATATTCAGACTGATGTAGAAAGAAGGGACATAACCATTATCCATTTGTCCATCCACTTCAGGACCAAAGAGCAGCTCAGGTTGGTCATCGACGACATTTACAGTAACTGTGTGTACCAATGGCTCAATGTTTAATGATTCTGTGCCTATTTATGGATCAATGCTCAATTCCTTGATCACCTGTGATCTGTAAGCATTTTTTCTCATTAGTTCAAACAAGGGAATAGGAATTTTCAATTTGGCTAATTCCCCTTCCAGGCTGAAAGTAGTGGAAGTTCTTCTTTGGCTCTGCACTTCTAATTTATCAGTCACAGTTCTCTGTGCAGAAGTACTTGGTTGACTTGTTTATGCAACCTCGATTTGAGCTATTCTTTTTGAAGTTTCAAGATTTATTTTTTCAAAAGATTCAGAATTGTTCTTGTCAGGGACTTTCTTGGGAGAATCATATGAGGTTTTCTTGGCCTTAGTTGTTTTCTTTGTTTCAATAGCCTTCTTTATTTCAACAACCTTCTTTGTAGGATTGTCATTAGTCTTCTTGCTTCTCAAGTTATACTATCTGTGGACCTCCATTATAGAATTTTCAAATGCCCGATGTTTTGTTTCTTCCTCTTCCTCATTTACCTCTATCTGTGAAAGAAGAAAAATCTCCTGCTCTTCCTAAGTAAGGAAAATGGAGTCATTGTCATTGATACCAATGAGGTTTATGTGAATATCATCCAACTCCTCGATTACCTTCTCCTCATTATCAGCGTAATTTTCCTGCAGATTGGTCTAATCTGTTGATCATGCCATCTTTTCTCCCTTTTGTCTCTAGGTTCCCTCTATCTGATTTGAGGAGGGTTCCTTATGAAGTTTGGATTTTTTATCTGAGGGACAGGCTGATTTTCCCTGGGTGGATTTCTGTCAGCAATGGTTAACCTTTCCATCATTCTCTACATATTTTTGACTATGGAGTCTAGTTTATCATCTGAAGAAGACATGGTAGGCTCTTGTTTGATTATAACCCTTCTTTCCTTTCTCTACTTGGCTCTTTTGGCTAATAGATTCGCTTCCACACTCACTACCCTTTTATGCATGTCTTCTAGGGTGAAAGAATTCATTTCTCTTAGTTGTTATGACATATCCACATCAAATCCATCATGGAACTTGATTAAGGCCAAACCTTGAGGAGGCTTGATATCAGCTGGAATTGCCCAACCATTAAAGGTAGAATGGTCTAGGGGGTCTGATATCTTCTGACAACCGTTGATATGAGAGCTTTCCAATGGACCATTGAGATTGGCGTGCTCTTTAACACAAAGCGCCAAACATAATATGTTGCTCCAAACTTAGGATATAGCCTTTTGTGGGTTTTTTCGTTGTTCCCACTCCTTCATTTGTCACCAAGGGGTTAGAATACAACATTTTTAACTCAAATAAATGAATTTAACCAGCTTTTGATCAATTTTATTGACATGAAGGCAAACTAACCTATGTCCTAATCTAAACATGTAGCAAAATTTAACCCAAATTAGACGGTTGGGTTAAAGTATTACTCTAACCTAGGACATTTGATCAATTTTAAACTGTTTGATCAAATTTATTCACTAACCTATCTATCTTAGATAAGATTAGACTGTTTAGCCAAGTTTATTCACTAACCTATCTACATAAATTTAAAGGACTTGACCATGTTTAGACAGTATGAATCAATCCATTTTTATTGCATGGGGTTTTATCATTTTTCTTTTCATACCCTCTTTTATTCTTTTCTTTTTCTTTTTCTTTTCTTTCTTTTTTTTTTCTTTTCTTTTGTAAATCATTTGTAGAATGAAATATTATTTACAATAAAAATACAACTAGAGGAAAAATTTCTAGTCACCAGTTGATCCTATGAAACATAGGGTTATAATAGTGGCTCCACCTAGGGATGGTGCTCTCTTTGTGAGGTGCGAAGAACCTGCTACCTAATGTTTTGAAAAATCTTCTCAAGTGATTCTTATGCAACTTGATTTGCTTTATTTTGAAAATATGGTGACATTGGTCATTGGCTTAGGGCCTTCTCTTCGGGCTTCAACCATTTGATTAGTAACACCCACACATAATAATGAAAGTAAAATGGTTTGTACAATGAAATGGATGACTAATATCTTCATTGGGGTTGAACATAATGCTTGAGCATCCTTCCATTTACAGGTCCTCCTGGTAGGTCCGTTCCATCACTATGCTTGAGAAAGAATGTGTTATTTCCTCTATATGCCTGAATGATGTAAGGGCCTTTTCACAAACTATCAAACTTTCCATGATTTCCCTTGTCTTCATTTATGGAATCCCACTCTAGTACCAAATCACCCAAATCAAAATCATCCTCTTTAATTCTTCTATCATAAATATTTTTGATACTCTCTTGGATTACCTGGGTCTTGTTATACACTTCTTATCTGGACTGTTGTAATTGGATCATCTGATTTATTCTCCTTTGGGTATCATTGGGCTCAAACTGTACTTATTGAAACAGTTTCATAATAGGTACTCCCAAAGAAGTAGGGAAAACTGCATCAGTACCATATACCAATTGATATGGGGACATACCAATTGATCATTTTGTGGTTAATCTGTCGGCTCAGAGTGCATGAACTAACTTATTATGCCAAGACTTCTTGTTTTCCTATAAATTCTTCTTGATAATATTCCCAAACTTTTATTTGAGGACTCAGCTAACCCATTTCCCTGAGGGTAATAGGTTGTGGAGTGTCCCAAGGTAATTGGTACTTGCTGCAAAATTCTATTATCTTTTTGGATTTGAAGGTTGTTGCATTGTCAGCTATGATTTTCCTAGGGCATCCAAATTGAGACAGAATATTAGTTTCCAAGAATTTAATGATGATAGAGACAGTGGCTTGCCTGCAGGGTACAACTTTAATCCACTTTGTGAAGTAGTCTGTAGCTGTGAGGATCCACTTATGCTGGCCTGAAGAGGGTGGATGTATCTCCCCAATAAATTCCAAGCCCCATTGCTGAAATGGAGCTTCAACTGAAATGGGTTTCATGGGTAGAGGTAAAAGTTTCCTTTTACCTTAAAAAACTTGGCATTTGTGGGAGGAGGTTACCTTTTTATGCACATCAACAAACAAGGTGGGCCAGTAAAACCAGCTTTGAGGATCTTGTTAGTCATAGTCTTCAACTTAGATTCCCACCACAATGTCTTTCATGGAAATCCTACAATACTTTGTCATCTTCATCTTTTAATAAGAAATTAAGTAAAATGCCTCTGGGATCTTTCGAGTAAAGGTTTTCGTCTAGAATACAATATTTCAATGCTTTTAGTTTTAAAAATATAGATTTAGTATTAGTTAGACTAGTAGGAGCTTGTAAATTATGAAGGACAAAAATGAGGTATGTGTACCATGGAGAATTTAAGAATACCTCTTTTACATTTGGAGTCGCCTGCTCTCCATGCTCATCAACTGCAGCTAAAAAGTTAATATCTAAAGCATGAAAATTGGATTCAACCATCAATTTGGCCAAACCCTGACCCTTGATCAGTTTAGTTGGTTTTATCTCTATATCATATTCCAAAATGATAACAATCCACTTCCCTCTTCTACCATCAAGGTTATCCTGAGTTGGGATATCCTTCACCACTGCATTTGGAACATAAGAAATCGTATGAGAATGGAGAATATAAACTCTAAAATATTTTATTGCTTTTACTAGGGAAAAAACATGTTTCTCCATTATATTATAATTCAACGCAACATCTCTCAGTGACTTGCTGAAAAAGGTTATGGGTTATTCATGCCCTTCACTGTTTTTCTGAAATAAAACTGTTGTAATGGTGTGTCCTGAGGAAAAAGAGAATAAATAGAAATCCTTAGTGTAATCTGGACTTGATCAAGACAGGGCTTGTGTAAGTGCGTGTTTTACCTTCTCAAAGGACTATTTGGATTCAGTGTTCAATTTTATTTTGGTGTCTTTTTTCAGCATATTTATAATGTTCCTGAGGAGTTCTACCAAATTGGGTATGAATCTTCTCAGAAAATTTATTTTATCAATGAATGATTGCAAGTATTTGATCTTCCTAGGGTGGTCTAATTTCTGGATAACTTCTATTCTGCTGGGGTCTATCTTAATTCCATATTTAGATATTATATGCCCCAAAAAATTACCTTCTTCCAAACCAAAAATAGTTTTCTTGGGGTTTAGTGAAATCCAAAACTTTCTGCATTTCTCAAACACTCATTTGAGGTGTTTTAAATGTTCCTCATCTGATTTGGAGTAGACAGTAACATCATCCAAATATATCACTATGAACCTATCGAGCTCATCCACAAAGGCAATGTCCATTGCTTTTTGGAAAGTGGCACCAACATTCATCAAACCAAAGGGCATTTTCACATACATGAAAGTTCCCTAGGGTGTGCTGAAATTTGTTTTTTCCTGGTCATCAGAATGGCCAACGGCTTGGTTGTAGCCCAAAAATCCATCTAGTAAAGAGATTCTACTAGCCCCAACTACCTTTTGCAAGATGTGATCCATTTTAGGCAGGGGATATTTGTCTTTGAGGGAAACCTTGCTGAGGTTTCTTAAATCAATGCAAAGCCTGATTTCACCAGTTTTCTTTCTGGTAGGAACCAGATTTGAAACCCATTTGTAAAATCTTAAGGGGACTATTATTTTGGCATCATACATCTTTTTAATTTCTTTTTCTATTATGGGTACTAACTTTGGATTGATTCTTCTAAGTTTCTTCCTGAAAGGTTTATGTTCTTTTTTAATTGAGATTTTATGTTGTATGATACTTGTGTCATAAGATTTTAAATATTCATAGCTCCAAGGAAATACATCTACATATTCCTTAAACAATTCAATGTATTTGTGTTTTTTTCTCAGGGGGTAAAGATTTAGATAGTTTTATCATTGTGGGTTTTTCCTCTGTTTGTATGCTACATTCTTCGACCTCTTTACCACTAGGTTCAATCTTTGGTTTCTTCGCTACATCGTTGCAATCGAACAACTCTTCTAAAGGAACTAGACCTCTAGGTAAAACATTATTTTTCAATTGTAAAACATTAGAATCTTCATCATTTTCATTTATTTCATCTGAGTCTACTTTATTTACACTATCATTTTCAAAATCTAATATTTATACTATCATTATCATTCTCTACATCTATATTTGTACACTCAAAATCATTCTTAGATTGCAGGAAATCTTCAATTTATTCATTGTTTCCAAATACCTACCAGTACTTGATGGTATATGGAACAATCGGTCTTCACTTCATCTCCACTATGTATTGGTGATTTGGTTTGAAAGGTATTTTGCATGTGGTTGCCGAAGTAGCCAATCCATCTGCAGGTATGTTATGGCCTCTGGGAATTACCTGCAAGTCGATTTCAGAGAAACATTCTAGAAAATCTAAAACAACATTCCTATAATCTCTGAGTCTAGGATGCTTAGCTAAATACTCACCTTTGATTTTCTTAATGACAAGTTCAAAGTCACCTCTTACTATAATATTTTTGGCGCCAACCTTCTTCAATAACTTCAGAGCGAGTAGCAAGGCTTCATACTCTACTATGTTGTTGGTGCACTGGAATTTTAGTTTATAAGAGTGGCTCTCTGAATACTTTTCTTTATGATTATGAAACCAGACCCCAGCTCTAGCTCCTTCTTTGCTCACAACTCCATCAAAATCCATACACCATAAATATTTTGTTGGTTCATCACTTTATACTATTACAATGTTACTTACCATAGTGATTTCTTTATCTTTTTACAAGCTAGGTGCATCCTCTTCCAACTTTGCAATTTGATTATCCAAGTCACCATCATTATACAATATGAATGAATCCAGATCAGAGTGGATAGAGTATAATGGGTATTTGTGTGGTTTGTCCTGAATGTTGACCATATACTTCATCAGAGTCTCTCTGTATAGTCTTCTTTGTTGTCCAAATACTGGGATGGTAGCATAAGACATATCTAACTGAAAAGTGTCCTTCAACTTAGCTCCCTAAGATCTAGATAACAACATACCATATTTTGGAGGGATGTTTGCAACCACAATATCCATCACCATGCTTTTTGCTGGGATTTTAGCTAGCTTGATGCACAAATATTTAATTATACCTATACATTTGACCTTGCTAGAGTCAAAAGAATACAAGTCCTTGTAGGGTCTAGTGACATTAAGCCCCAACTTTTCCATCACAACCTTGGGCATCAAATTGGCAGAAGCTTCAGAGTCAAGCATAGCATTTTGTAAGGTCTTGTTATGGATATTCAGACTGATGTGGATATCCGTTTGTCCATCCACTTCAAGACCAAAGAGCATCTCGGGTTGGTCATCGACAACATTTACAGTATCTGTGCGTACCACTGGCTTGATGTTTAATTATTTTGTGCCTATTTCTGGCTCAATGCTCAATGCCTTGATCACCTATGATCTGTAATCATTTTTTCTCATTAGTTCGGATAGGGGAATAGGAATCTTCAATTTGGCTAATACCCCTTCCAAGATGAAAGTGGTGGAAGTTTTTCTTGGGCTCTGCACTTCTGGTTTATCAATCATAGTTCTCTATGCAAAAGTACTTGGATGACTTAATTATGCAACCTCGGTTTGAGCTATTCTTTGTGAAGTTTCTGGATTTCTTTTTGCAGAAGATTCAACATTATTCTTCTCAGGGACTTTCTTGGGAGAAGCATCTGAGGTTTTCTTGGCCCTAGTTGTTTTCTTTGTTTCAGTAGCCTTATTTGTTTCAACAACCTTCTTTGTAGGATTGTCATTAGTCTTCTTGATTCTCAATTTATACTGTCTGTGGACCTCCATTATAGCATTTTCAAAGGCCTACTATTTTGTTTCTTCCTGTTCCTCATTTACCTCTGTCTATTACAGGAGAAAAATCTCCTTCTCTTCCTGAGTAAGGAAAATGGAGTCATTGTCATCGATACCCATGAGGTTTATGTGAATATCATCCAACTCCTCCATTACCTCCTCCCCTTCATCAATGTAATTTTCCTGTAGAGGTGGTCTAATCTGCTAATTAGGCCCTCTTTGCTCCCTTTGGTCTCTGGGTTCCCTCTTTCTTGTTTGAGGAGGTTCCTTTTGAAGTTTGGATTTATGATCTGAGGAGCAGGCTGATTTTCTCTGGGTGGATTTCTATTAGCAATGGTTAAACTTTCCATAATTCTCTCCATAGTTATGACTATGGAGTCTAGTTTAACATTGAAGAAGACATGAAAGGCTCTTCTTTGATTGTAACTCTTATTTTTGTTCTCTACATGGCTCTTCTGGCTAATAGATTCACTTCCACACTCACTGCACTTTTTTGCATGTCTTGCAGGGTGACATAATTCCTTTCTCTTAGTTGGTATGACATATCCACATCAAATCCATTAGGGAACTTGATTAAGGTCAAACCTTGAGGAGGCTTGATATCAGATAGAATTGCGTTGCAAAGATTGTTGAAATGAATGCAGTAATCCTACACTGTTTCCCCTTGATTCCTTTTGATATTCTCATATTCTGATAAAATCTGGAGAGGGTTTTTATTTACCTCCCATCTGTCAAGAAAACTCCGCTAAAAAGTAGCAATGTCAACTATGGTTGCAGGGCGTAAGGCTGTCAACCATTTTTTTACTTCTCCAGTTAGAATCTGTGCAAAACGTCTCATATGGACATATGTCTCATCAAATTCCTGCAAATGAAAGTAATCATTCATGTTATCAACATGTTTTTGGGCATTAAGAGGTCTAGTACCATCAAACTGAGGAAGTCTGGTTTGATATTCCTGGGGCATGATGTGTAGGGGAGCGACCAACACCAAGCGAGCATATATTGCTGCCATGATTGGTGGAGGAGGCTGAATAAAAACTTGTGTGATTGAAGGAGAAGTGATAGAAGATGTAGAATATGTAGGACTAGAAGGGATGGAATGAGCTACTTGAGGTTTAATGGAAGTTGCAAGAATAGTATGTGCAGAAAGTTCAATTGACTGTTGGAAGTGGGCTCTGTACAAAGCTTGATCAAGATTTGCTACTATATCTTCTAATTTTTCAAACTCTTGAAGAAACCGTTGATCAAGATCCACTCTGGGAGAAATTATTTCAGGGGTCCTGGGCTGTAGGATGGTTTGATCTAGGACTTTTTCACTTACAAAGATGTCAAATCTGGTTCTGAACAGGATTTTCTCAAAGGATATGTCAAAGTCAATATCCTAGATAACAAAAAGATTCTCTACGAGAGAAGTGGGGCTATGAAGAGGATTGTGACTTCCAGAACCTTCGACAATGTTTTTCTTTCTGAGTAACTTTTCTGGATCGTCTACTGCTATTGCAGGTTCTGGATCAGGGTGAGATCTAGTATGATTTTTTTTAGGAGCCAGAACTTTAAATTTTAAGAAACCTAAACAAATATATATAAACTTTTAAACACCTATGAATATTATGTCTTGATAGTTAAATCATTATTTGTTCAGAAATAAGGTTTTATTTGTCTAGGGAAAAGAAATTGTAGGATAGAAAGTTTTTTCAGTTCCCCAGTGGAGGTAACTTATCCAACCACTTATAAACTGGGATCTAGCGCTGCCAGTTTTAGAGAGGGATCTCTCTATATGATTTAGATATGTTTGAGTTTAGATATTAGGCTAGTTAAAATAATATGAGTTTGTTGTTTTGTTTTAATAAAGATGGCTGAAATATTGTTTACGCTTCCATTGGGCTATGGGGTTTGTGTTATAGATCGAGATATGATACAGATTTTATCAGGTTTCTTCACAGGGAAGGATAATGAAAATGTTGGATCCTTTAGAATTAAATTGATGGTCAGAAAGAAAAAAGGTGAGAAGGTCAATCACAATAAAGAATCATTTAATAATTTATTTATCATAACATCAGAAGAAAAACATTTAAATATTTAAAATCCAAAAATAGAGTATTTGAGATAAATTCTGCACTTAAAATTCTTTTAAATGATCAAAAAAATAAAACAGAATGGTAAAAATGTAAGATAACATTCAACGAAGAAAATAAAACATCACCAACATCAACACGTAGGAATCCTGTGAATCGTCCTTTTTATTACTGGTAGATCTCTTCAAAAAGATTACATATATAGCTTGCTTGGGCGTAAAGATCAACCCTCAATAATTTGAAGTATGAAGTATTTATAGAAAAATTACAATGGATCTTGTCATTAATGATCATGATACGGTGGAGAGAAAATCTAACTAACTAGATTACATTTTACAAAAAGATAGGAATTCTAAATGATCCTCGAATCCTTGATGATGATTCTGAAGAAGTGGTTGTTGATTCATCTTTGACTTGAATATGAATGTACCATATGCTGACTTGGATGTACATATCATCATCACTCGATCAGAGCACACAGGTCGTCCCATCTATTTTGACTGGGAATGGTAAATGTGAGTAACCTTCGGTAAACCTCATCCATCTCTGTGTATTTGGTGAAGGTGGGCTTGGTGATTAAAATGTACTTGATCTCATGTTGGATGCTGAGTTCCAACATCAGAGTCTCCAAAAATCCTTTTCTAGTAATGTTGCCTTGTATCCCCGTAAACTTAGAGCCATCTTTTTCCTCTGTGATGATCTTTTGTTTGTAGTTTGAGAGGGTAATCAACTTGTCATTGATCATGAATAACCTTGGGATCCCCTTCTTATGTAGTGAATCCATTTTTCTGAAAAACCACTGAACTCCAATTTCCATTTCTTGGGCTCTTTCCTCAAGTTGCAGCATTAATCCTCTCTTGGTAAAAAATTTCTTAACCTCAAGGATAGTTTCTATTCTATCCTCAATATCCAAGGCCTCTAGCTCCTCTCTTGTTTTAGAATTCAAGAATATGATGATCTCGTTTTCCTTTGTAGGCCTTTCTCCTAGTTCTCCTCTGATATTATCAATGGCATGTCTGCTTCTATGTATTAGTTCATGCTTCTCAAACATAATCTGTATGAGTGGCCAAATCTCTGTCATGGATTTGCAGATGTCCATCCAAATATTTTCCTTGGCCTCTGAAAGTGTTTTGGCCATGACTGTTTATTTCTGCAGCTTCTGAAGTTCTTGCTTGAGCCTCTGAGACTTATGCATTTTAGTGTTGTATATTGACTGAAAAATGGACTTCAGCTGGTAGAGGTTATTGATCTCATACTACAATATTTTGATTTCATGTTCCTGTAGAGACATGTCTTGCATGGACTTTGCTAATTTTTTCGAAGCATCTGTAGTTGTTATTGAGGTTGTTGTTGGAATCTCCACTGTGGTGGTTGTTGTTTTTGTACTAATACCTACGATGGGAACTCCATTCAATGGGATGAATTCCATTGGCACATTATTATCCTTTTATTTAACTAACTTCTCCATCTTGGCTTCCATCTCCTTAATCTGCGCATTCTGCTCCATGATTAATTTCAACATCTCCTCTTTATGGCCTTCAGTCTCAGCCATTTCCTTCGCCTATAGATCTTCTATGGCAGAAATTTTCAGTTGTTTCCTCAGGGAGGCTATGTCAACATTCTTCTTCTTGAGGAGATCTTCTGCTGATTTCACATTTGATGGGTCATATCCAATCTTGAGTACCAGTTCCTCTGGAGATTTTATCTTGTTATCTTTTTCCAAAGAAGACACTTACTCTAGCTTCAACTGTGTCTAGACATTGTTCAAGGAAACTTGCAACTTTGCAGCAGTCATGGAGGTATTGGCGAGGGTGGAGAAAATCATTTCTCCAGTCTGTTTTTGCATATCCATCTGATCAGTTGGATGCACCTCTCTGACATCAAACTCAAATTTTTACCTTTTATAATCAGAAATTGTTTTGGTTTGAGGTACCTGTGCCTATAAAAATTCCATGTGCATCCTCCCCTTTTCTGTGTCAAAAGCAGAGAGCAACCTATGATGTGTTGTGGATGTTTGTTTCCAGAATTGAGCATAGGTACTATTAGTCAACATTTCATTTTTCTGCTTCATTAGGTTATACTTCTCAAAGAGGCTGAGTCTTGCAGGCCCCTGTGATGATTTGGTTGACAATGTGATGTCTATTTGTTATCTGGATGAAGAAGTAGACATCATTTGCTAAATACTTGAGAAAAGTGGTGAATGTTCTCCTTTCATTACTGTGGTGGACTGAGATTATTCTCCTCTGGACCTATTGGGTGTATGACTGGTCTTGGGTCTTTTTCGGTAAACCTGGAATTCTTCTGCTGAAACTTTTGTGACTAAGGGAGATACTTCTTTCCTAGGCCTTTTCTCTATTGGTACCTGTGGAGTTATAGTCTATGAAATGCTGGCAGGAGAAGGATGTTGTTCAATGTCAATCAGAGTATTTTCCTCCCATTCTTTCTGGTTCATGTATCTTTCTATCTATGGTTTAGGCATGTCAGCATAAGGGGAAATTTTGTTCTTCAATATGGTTTCCGCAATGATACCACAAGGATCGTAGTGCCATGGGAAACTTTGATTGAACTTCATCTCTTGTAACAACTTGTTTGCTTCTTCTCTTCCAACTCTACTATTGCAAATGAAGGAACCAATATGACCTTTAATCCTGAGCTATTGTTTCTTCTTAAAAGCCAAAAAATGAATTCCATTTGAATTGATCATCTATCTGATATATTCCAGAGCGAATATTCTGATAGGTAAATACTTGGGAAGCTTATAAGGTGGTAGTTCACAGCTGTAAACTCTGATCTCTATGTGATCCTGGTACAGGTACTATTCATCTATTTTAGAAAGATCTAATAGATGTAAGATCCTTTGACTCTCTTCATTTATCCTAGGTTATTTTCATCCACTTAGCATGCTTACCACTGGGTGGTAAAACTGATCGATGAACTGCTTAAAATTGAACATAGACAAGTTCTTTCTCAATAACGATTTCCAAGATGTGACAGGTTGTGGATTACCATCTTGGTCCAGTTTCTGCATGGAAAAAGAGATTTTATTTTCTTGGAAAAATATGAACATGTATGCTAATATTGAAGAATATTTGAACATTCCCTTTGTAGCAAACTTGAAAAACTGCTCACGAATGTTGTCGACCAGAAACTAGCTGGAGTTGAATTGTGTAGTATCCTTCTCTTCGATTGAGAATATGGATAGAAAACCCAGAATGGGTTCATCTACCCACTCATCTGAATAGTATCCTAGTAGACTGCACAGGAAAGAGATAACATGGTTACCTTTCACTGAGAAAATGGAGTAATGGTAGGGGAGATTCTTCTTGGGTAGTTGGGCACTTTTGGGGAGGAAAAGATCAAAGATTTGCACTCTCTGGGGAAAATACAACTTCTGGTACATCTCAGTCGAATTCACTCTTTGGCTCTAAAATCAAGTAGTCTTTTTCAGCCAGAGGTATCCTATCAAGGTCAACAAGAGGTGGGAGGACTGGATTCTCTTCGATCTCTGAAGATTTGGATTTGGGCGCCATTGATCCGATGGATACCTACAAATCTGAAAGAAAATGATTTAACTGTATTTACCAAGTGTTAATTGCGGTTGTAGATGAAAACTCATGGGGAATTATGTCTCCGACAACGTCTAGGTCATGAACAGTGAAACAATGGTGAAAAAACAAGACTAAGTGGATGAACAGGTGTTCGTTGGGTAGCAGATGATGATTCAACCAGTGAACGATCATGCCCAGTCATATTGATTGGCCAACAGGTATATCGGGAATGAGGTGGAAATGTAATCATTGGGTAATGGGTATATGGAGGTGACGTGGAGGGTAGTGAATGCATAATGAGTGGATGGGATGTGACTAGCGATAGACAAGTGGAGGATGAGGTGTCGAAAAAGTAGTGAAGTATGATGTATAGACAAAGATAGTGGAGTGTGACATCGGAGTGCGAAGGCGGTATGAGCTGGTGGTTTGGTGGTTTACTTGGAGAGGGGGGTAGGCAGTAAGTGGTAAAGGTTGAGGGGGGTCTGAGTTAACAAGATTGCACCACGTTATGAGGGTCCTGCTTAGAAAATAGCACC
>CBVK0100286304.1:0-23012 GCA_900067695.1 Picea abies
TGTTTATGTATCATGTTTTCCGCTGTGTAAATGAGTTACTGTTGAATGCTATGGCTTGTTTAATTGTAGAAGTAACTTATATATTTTACTTTGAGAATTAAGTGTGTTTAATTGTGTTAAATGCGTGTGGTTATAATTCCTGTATGAATTATGTAAACATTCATGGATAGAATGGTAACTGAGAGGTTGAAAACCTCGATAGGGAAAAGGTACACTACACAATCACTCTCAGTGGATCACATCCACCACAGTAGCATACAGCTACTGTCCAGAGACATACAATCTCTACAACAATCATATCATCTAATTTCAATCTACATAAACAATATCATGATGCAAACTAAGTCATCTGGGCCATTCTTCCACTCACATCTGTGAGATCTGAAAGAGCATCTACCCTAAAAAAGTAAAACATCAACCATGGGTTATCTGGACTATTCTTCCCAAGCATAGAAGAATAATTGCCCTTGATTTCTAATCCTAGACCATTCACCTAACTGGGCCATTCCTCCGGCACTTATCATAGTGAAACTTGGAGAGAATGAGTCTGCCCTAGGGAATGCTTGTCCTTGATTGCTGAGCCTGGACCATTTTCCTAACTAGGCCATTCCACCAGCACTAATCATAGTGCCACCTGGAGAGAATGATTCTGCCTCAGGGAATGACTGTCTAGACCATTTCCTAAGAAAATGATTGTCTTGCACCAACCTCTAAAGCAGACCATTCTTCGAAACTACTCACAACTGTGAAATTCAAAAGAATGACTTCTCAGCAAGGAAAACCATTCTACTTGACCACTACTCAGAGTGATTGCTAAGAAGAATGATTTTCCTAGACCATTCCCCCACACTGGCCACATAGGGAATCATTTTCTATGGTACAACAACAATCTATCGGACCATTTTCATTACGAAATGATTGTTGATCTGGACCATTTTTCGAACTGGAAAAATTTATGTTTGTTAGAAATCTCGAACCACTTTCCAGACTAGAAAGGAACTACCCAACCGGGACCATTTTTCGAACTAGAAAATGATTGTCCATAAATCAATAACATATCAGTGCTCCCTCCCAACCTGGGAGTAATCACTTCCTTTTTCAATAATGAAGTCATCTCATGAGCCCGAGTTTGTCTCTTAAGTATGCAAACTTTTCATCTTGGACATAGGCTTTACCAAAATATCTGCTATCTGCTCATTTGTGGAGATATACTAAAGAACCACTTCTCTCTTCTGAACTTTATCATGAAGAATATAATGCTTGATCTTAATGTACTTCGGCCTGTCATGGAACATCGATTTCTCTGAAAGCTTCACATGGATCCGATCATTACAATATATCATGGTCGAATTCAATACCTGATTACACGGTCCAAAAACCAACTTATGAAGCCACATTGCTTCTGTACAAGCATCACAAGCTGCAATATACTTTGCTTCTGTAGTGCTAGGTGCAACATAATTATGTTTCCTACTAGCCCATGACATCGTGGTAAACCTCAAACTGAAACATATCTAAATATCACTTCTTCTATCATCTGCACTCCCTGCCCAATCTGAATTGATAAATTCATGCAGTTGTATATCATAATTTAAGTGTCCCACAAAAAAAATATTCGGCTGAGTATTCTCCAAATACATTAATGAGCCAATCAATTGTCAATACATAGACGTATCTACTGGATTAGAGTCTCTTCAACTTCTTTAGATCTATTATCATGGGAGTTAGTCGTGGATTTACAATCCATCATCCTAGACTTTTGAGTAACCATTCTGATACACTTTCTCTGTCATATGAAGTTTTTTCCATGCTTCTGTTGTATATGAGATACTCTACATCAAGTTTCTTGAATCCATACAAGTTCTTCTTCCATTTTCATACATGGGTCTCTTTCTGGTATAAGCTTCTTTCTCAATTATATTGGGAAGAACAATCTTTTACATGTAAATTACAATCCATGGATACTGCAAGAGGTATATCTAGTTTACTGGAACAAGATGTCATCATAGTCTTCTCCCTCCTTCTGGAAGAACCTCTAGTTTTGAATCTCGCAATGCTTCCATTCATAAGTCTTTTTCACATTTTCTTACATACATTGTTCTTCATTACAACTTCCATTTCTTCTGCTTGATTGCTTCTAGTGGATTCAAACCAAGCTAGTAGTTTTATGATTCTCGATATAATAACTGGTTTTTTTGTCTTTTCTTTATTTCTTGGAATCTTCATGTTCTTCCTCATGTTCCTCTTTAACTTTGGGGTCCATGGAGTCTTTTATAGATTCCATGCCCTTCCTTCCCGAAGATTCCAACTTCTTCCTTTCATCATAGGAACATAGATGTAGATGGACAACCAAGGATACTCAAGACTTCTTTTCGAAGAAGACTTCTTTTCGAAGAAGACTTCTTCTAGAGTCAAACTGAACATGTGTTGCTTATCATGGTTGTTACTTTCAATGAGGAACGTGGACAGATACTTCATAATCTTCACAGATTCTTCAATGGATCATATCATTTAGGATTAGCTCCCTCCTGATCATGGATCTATGCATGAATGCATGCTCTTCTTTTGGAATTGTGTAATCAACTCCCTCCATCTAAGAGAGTCCATGCTTCTGTCTACATCATTATTGCTTTCTACAAAGTGTCACAAGTCTTATTCTAATTTCCTCTTGATTATCGATTTCTTTCCGATTTGACTCCTTCTGTGTCCCTTCAAGTTTGATTATGATTTTGACCTATTTGGCAATTGTTACTTATATAATAGATTCCTCGGGAATTTGTCAACGTACTTCATCTTCTTGTAGTCATCATAATAGCAATCCTTATCTTGTTATTCTTCCATAGGTATTGTTTTACTGACCATCTTATCTTCTAAGAAACAGATACAAAAGAACTATGTAAACATGGTATGTACAAGAACTATGTTACATAAGAATATCATTACCTTGACTAGAAGAATAAGTATGTTTTATCCTGCTTGGATTTGTTTGAGGGTTCCCTTTCTTTGACAACTGTTGCTTCGTCTGTTTTATTCTGCTTGGATTTGTTTGAGGGTTCCCTTTCTTCAACAACTGTTGCTTCATCTGTTTCCTTCCTTTTCTTTAACTTGAGACAATGGTTCCTGTAGTGACCATATTTTTTATAGTTGAAGCATTGTATTTTTGACATATCCTTTCTTGATTTGGTTTCTTCCTTAAGCCAAACTTCTTATTCCTGAAATTCTTGAACTTTGTTGTGAAGGCTTGATCATCATATTTCTTTTGGGATTTCTCTTTTTCTCTAATCCTTGTTTCTTCTTGTGCACAACAAGCCCAAAGTTATTCAAATGTGGGATACTCCTTTCTTGTGTTCATGCTTGCAGAAAATGCATCCCATGTCTTGGGAAGGCCACTGAGTACTATATTTACTAGTTCCTTTTCTGAAATGATTTCTTCAAAAGCTTGTAGTTGATCTCTTAACTAGGAGATTCTTACAAATTATGACGTTATGTTGTCATCATCATTCATTTTCATGTCATAGAGCTCATTCTTCAGACTCATTACTTGTCTAATGTTTCTGACTGAGAAGAGGTTAGTTAGGGCATCATACATCTTCTTAGATGAGTCAAGATGAGAGATGTAGGGTATCAAGTGGTCTTTTACAGAGTCCATTATGATACTCATAGCGTTGATGTCATTTTCCTTGAACTTCTCCACAACTGCAACATTCTGAGGTTCCTTCTCTTTTCCTGCTTCAAACTGTGGTTCCATGATCATGCCTTTCATGATATCCAAAACTTTATTCTTTGAAAGGATGAGATCAATCCTTGTCTTATGTGCTCTAAAGTTAGAATCCCCTTCTAACTTGTTTTCTTACTTCATAGAGTAAGTCATGACTTCTTTGACTTTGACTTGGTCAACCTTTGACTTTGACCAAAAACTCAAACTTGACGCCTTGGCTTGCTGAGAATACCAAGAGGTGTGCTATGATAGGGTCCACTAGGCTATCCAAGAATTAGGCCAAGCTCTTCACTTAAGGTGCCTTAACAAGAGGGTTATGGTTTCGTTGTTGCAACAAAAACTTTGACTGCAACTGCAACTATAACTGAGCAAATCCTCCCAATCTATATTCCAATGGTTAGATTGTCTGAAGATGGTGTGGGCCCATAACATGTTAGAAAAAATATGTGTGCTCATTTAACATAGATAATATAACAATATTGTCACCCAACCATAGGCACAAAGGCCACCCCCGAGCACCTTAACCTTGAAAGACAAAACAATTCCAGAAGAAAATCAATAGCCAACCAAGGTAGTGCACCTTTCTCCAAGGCTGGCACACCAAGAAAGAATAACCAAAGGCCAAGCAGAAAGTCCAAACCATAACCAAGAGAAATTCCAAGCCAAACCTAAAATGCCAGTTGTAGTAGGTGCAACTACAGCTGCAGTTCCTCTCCAAACTAGTGCACCACTGGTCTTATGCAGTTGTGAGAGTGATCACAAAAAATGAGCTCTAGTGCCCTCTATTTATACTACTCTATCTCACTTGACTGGGACGACTTCTCTTTCTGGAGGATAATAACTCAATATTAATTATTATATTAAGTCGACTTGTCTTCTAGGGTTATTATCCAAGGCTTTAGGATTTCTCTTGCTTCCAGGAATATTCTAGTCTCGTCAAAGGTTACAAGTGGAGGTTAATACCTCTCACAACTACCATAATATCAACAGGAGCATCTGTGGGATTTGGTAATCATGCATACCCAATGGAAAATTTCTAGTTTTTGTATTTTGTTACTAGTTTTTCAAATTTTCAATTCGTAGATAGTTGTCTAGTGTTTTCCATGCACTTACATCCTTGGGATCCATTATCACACAAGTTGTAGGTTGCGAAAAGACCAACCCAGTCCACAATATGGCGATAACTATGAGAGATTCTACCCATTGTCACCTTAGATAAATCCTCCCCTCACTTTAGTGGAGGAGAAATCATACACAAAAGGGGAATCTCGGGTGACCCCTAGGGGGAAATGAGATGGCAAATGGAGTTATGGAAGGTGATGTCCCTATAGGTCAAACTACAAAGTGGAAGATGGCTTGGGAACAAGTCTTGGTGATGGTTAATGGTTTTCAAGTGCTTGAGTACCTGTAGAAGATAGTTATACCTACCCGAGACAAGAGAAAGACAAGTATACAAGCCTACAATTCCAATGGAAAAGCAAGTGAATATTGTTTTCCTAAATTATAACAATAAACAAATTTATATATCATCAATGAATTCAATTAATTATTGTAGAAAAAACCATCAAAATTGTCAAACAATTATTGGACAATGAAGCACTAAATCGATAGATAACTTTCCAATGTTCAAGCACAAATTTTGACGGTGAAAGAGGGTTGTTAGATAGTTTTTTTAGAGAGTTATGGTAATATACAAGTAGTTGTAGCAAATATTTGCTACAGAAGCAAGTTTCAACCACAAAAATTAGCAAGTAATCTGACAAAGAGTTAACCAATAAGCAATAAAATGATACTAATGGCTTACAAGCAAATTTCCACTGTTGAAATGCAAGCAAAAGTAAGAAATGGACTATGTTTGCTACAACCCTAATGGTTGTAGATTTTGATTGATTGCAAATCAAGAACTACTAGGCTATTCAAGATTCCCTGGTGGCTTTAACAAACTTAATACATCAAGAAAAGTTTTCAACTTGATCAAGATCAATATCTCTCAAGATCATGTTTACCAATGCAAGTAATTTATTTCTCCAATGCAATAAATGATTAGTTTTTTTCCAAATGGGTTATGGAGTATTCTTGTATTAGGTTAGGCCTACTACTTCTCAAGGGGTGTAATCCATTTTACTCCCTTGAGCAAGTAACCCTAACAAGATAAATTCTAGGAGGGTGTAAGCCCTTTTACTCCTCCTAGAAACCTTTGCAATAGTCTTTTCAATCAACAACAATGATAAAACTTGGTGGAGGGTATATTCCCTTATATTCCTCCAAGGATATAGCTAATAACAATCATGGAACAAGAAATAAGAGATAAAAAAATGGATATTTTCCTTACTAATTCCAAGAGCATGCAAGACAAAACCCTAGTTACCAAGAATTTTCATCACCACGGCAAGAGAAAGATCCTCCAAGAGATAGTGCACCACGTTACTCCACAAGAAAAATGATAACCATAACATGAGAGAGAGAGAGAGAGAGAGATTTCCCAACATGGGTGCAAATTTTAGCCAAGTAGCTCTTCTCATGTGAGAGAGTTATATCCAAAGGAAATGAAATTGATCTTTATTTATACAAAACTTGTAAAAAGTGTTTGTCTAAATAAATTAGGGTAAACCACAAAATAAGGGAGCTATTCTCCCTTTATTTTTCCCCTTTACAAAATAATTGTAAATTTAATTTTAAAAAAGAACATAATAAACCCTAAAAGGTGACATCAACCCTCTCTAGGGTGACGTTTTGACACTTTAGCAAGTTGTTGAGAAAAGGGAGGAGGTCGTTGGGCCTCCTAAGGCTCCTTCTTCATGTGTTGGGCACATCTCTGTTATGCAAAATGTCTTCCTCCAAAAATTCCAAGTGTCCATCAAAACAACATCATCACCACCAAAACCCTAGCCCTAGGGTGATGTCAAGCCCTCCAAAGTGACTTTTAGCCTCCAAAGGAAAATTGTTGGGATTGCAAGGGCTAGGTGATATCCTCCTGTTGATGTTTGGAAAACATTGAGAAGACATTCTCTAAAGATAATAATTAATAATAAAATTATTATTGATTATTAAATATAGTATATAATAAGTAAATGATAATCATAAATAGTTATTGATTATTCAAGGGATGCATCCTTTCATGGATGGTCACCTTATGTTCCCTATATATGGAACACTCATCATTGTAATAATATATATCGATCATATCTTATATGAAGAACAACCAACATGGTATCAGAGCTTTAAAGTGTTGGTATCAAAGAGCAAGAGACTTTAGAGATATTCATGTTATGCCACAACTATGAGCCACATCATTCATTTTGAGCCTTCCTATTATGAGGAGGAAACTAGTCATCCAGTATGGAGAGATGTCATGATGGAGGAGTATCAATCCATCATGAAGAATGATGTGTGGGTATTGTTAAGAGACCTGAGGGGAATTTTTCATTGACTTCCAAATGGATCTACAAGATCAAACACATAGTTGACGGGAGCATTGAGAGGCACAAAATGAGATTTGTTGCTAGATGATTCTCTTAGATAGAGGAAATAGATTATGAGGAGACATTTGCTCATGTTTTTTGATACACTTCTATCTAGATGATTATTTCCCCTGTAGCATCCATGGGTTGGAGAGTACATTAGATGGATGTAAAGACAACCTTTCTCAATGGAGAGATTAAGGAAGAAGTATACATCGAGCAGCCAGATGGTTTTGTGATACATGAGGAGTCTCATGTGTGCAGGTTGAAAATGACCTTGTATGGAATCAAGCAACCACCTCGAGCTTGGTATGCAAGGATTGATGGAAACCTGATAATTTTTTGGGCTTCAACATGTGTTGTTGATCACAACCTGTACTAAAATACTTTTAATGGTGAGTCCCTGATTTTGGTCCTCTATGTTGATGATTTATTCCTCATCAATATAGAGAGCCTTATTGTTGAATGCAAGTATGCATTAGCCTCTAAGTTTTAGATAAAGGACCTTGGTATGATGCACTACTTCTTGGGACTAGAGGTGTGGCAGAGAACTGATGAGATCTTCCTAAGTTAGGGGAAGTACACAATTGAGAAATTGAAGAAGCTTGAATTATTGAACTTGAAGCTCGTGGCTACACCAATGATGACGAATATGAAGAAACTAAGTGTGTCTTCTTCCAATTCCGACGAAATTGATCTGAATCTATACATACAACTGATTGCATAATTGATGTAATTGGTTAAACACCAGACCAAATATTTTCTATGCAGTGAGATCACTTAGCTAGTTTATAAGTCAGTTAAGATAGACACACTAGATTGTTGCGAAGCATGTGTTGAGATACTTGCGAGGAACAATTTGACATGGTCTGAGATATACTTCCAATATTGATATGATATGGCAGGAATATATTGACTCTGACTGGGCAGGGAGAACAGTGGACAGAAAGAGCACCTTCAGGTGTTGCTTCACTTTGGGATCTTCCATGGTTTCCTGGTGTAGCGGGAAATGAACTTCTGTGGATTTGAGCACAATAGAGGCAGAGTACATTGCATTAAGTATGATAGTCCGTGAAGCAGTGTGGCTTCACAAGCTCCTTGCAGATTTATTCAAACATGTGTTGGATTCCACCATTATTCATTCTGGTAACCAAAGTTGTGTGAAGATATATGATAATCCAATGTTTCATGACAAATTGAACCACATTGAGATCAAGTACCATTTCATCCGAGACATGGTGCAGAGGAAGGAAGTATTGGTGCAATACCTTCCTACAAATGAGAAGGTTGTTGATGTTCTTACCAAACCAAGATGAAGTTCAAGTACTTCTGTGACAGACTTGGCGTGGCAGAGAATTCCTCCCTCACTGAGAGGGAGTGTTGATGTTTGCAGCTTCCTGAGACATTCTCTAGATTGTACTCCTCTGTGACTGAGTTGAGTTGATCTGTGATGACACTTATCCAAGAAGGGATAAGTGGGGCACTTATCTGAGAAGGGATAAGTGCAGTTGAGCTTATAACCCAACATCCCATGTGGAGAGAACATGAGGACATGTCAAGGGAGTTGACCCTTGACGTCATACACTATGGGAGTTTACCCTATTGTTTCTAGAGGGTGTAGCCTCTAGAAGTCCACATGGAGTGCCATGTGTGACAAACTTTCTCCAGATCGTACTCCTCTATGAATTGAGTTGAGTTGATTTTTGAGGACACTTATTCGAGAAGGGATAAGTGGAACACTTATTCAAGAAGGAATAAGTGCATTTGGGCTTATATCCCATCGTCCCATGTGGAGAAAACATGAGGACATGCCAAGGGAGTTGACCCTAAGTGTTCCTAGAGGGAGTAGCCTCTAGAAGTCCACATGGGAGTGTCATGTGTGACAAACCTTTTTCTACTATGGTGGTTGTGTACCACTGGTGAATATTGGGAGTCTCTGGACAGTAGTTGTGTACTACTATGGAAAGATACCTCCCTAGCTAAGAGGGAGTGTTGATGTTTCAACATTAGGGCATAACTTCTCCTAGATTGGGCTGCAAACCAAGGGAGATAGGATACATTTATCACAAAGGTGCACTTGTGGTAAATGGGCCCAGACGTAGTCCTTCCTTGATCATGACAAGGAATAATATGGACTCGAGGTGCTTGAAGTGATTTCCACGTGTCAGTTAGCATCAAGCCGACATTCACTCATAGGTGTGTGCCTATGGTGAAAGATCTTGGTGTGGTCTTTGTCCTAGTCATGGTGATTTGACAAGGAATGATAAAGACTCAAGATGCTATATGGTTTTACATGCAGACCCAAAGTGAGCCTTATATTAGAGAGAGTTAATTGGCTCAGAGGGAGAGCTGCATAAGGAATTTTTCCTCAGTTCAGGTGGGAGAGAGATGTCTCCCAAGACTGACAGACAAACGTCATGAGTCTAGCATGAAGTTTGTATATTTCAAAGACAAGAGTGGCATGTCGCAGAATGTCTCCCTCGTTGAGAGGGAGTGTTGATGTTTGGACAACATTGGGAAGACATTCTCTAAAGATAATAATTAATAGTACAATTATTATTGATTATTAAATATAGTATATAATAAGTAAATGATAATAAAAAATAGTTATTGATTATTCAAGGGACGCATCCTTTCACCTTATGTTCCCTATATATGGAACACTCATCATTGTAATAATATATATCGATCATATCTTATATGAAGAACAACCAACACCTCCAAGGTCTATTCCTTTGCCTCCAAAGGCAGTGTTCCTCTTCTGTACTGCCCCAAGGTATAGGCTATGACATCTAACTAGTGGGATTCTTGCCACAATGAAGGTCCAAGTTGGGCTTGTTCCTCCAAAATGTCCATCAACAAGGTCTTGTAAAGACAGACAAGTACGCCCTCCAAGGATCTCAAGTCAAAGAATCATGGCAAGTAAAATCACATTTAATATAAGATCCATCTAATCATGTACATAAAAAACTACCTCATCAAATTAAACAAGTTCTCAAAGATCCTATGCAATTTGTCAAGTTTAGGTATGGGAGGGTTGACAAGGTGACTTATTGGGTGAATCAATCCTTAAGTCAAGGAGACTTGTTTGCTAAGTGGAAACCTCTCTAAGTCACGTGGAGAAGATGAAGTACATGGGGGTAAGGCTTTTGGGCATGGATTTCATGACATACAAGGGTTCATATTGTCTCATTTATGGGTGCCTTTGTCGAGGGTGTGTTGCACCTTCATTTTCAATGCATCATTTTTCCAAGCCCATTTATTGTAATTATTTATTTAGAATGTTTCCAGGTTGAATCCAAGGTGGGACTTCCACCTAAGCATGAAAAAAATTTCCCACCTTGAGTATACCCTGGTCACACTATGCTTCCCCAAGTTGAAGACAATGTGTGAGAATTCTACCTAAGCATGAAAAACATTTCCCACACATGCTCTACCTTGGTTGGCATTTTTGTATTTTTAT
The DNA here is from genome assembly GCA_900067695.1 of Picea abies. NCBI lineage: Eukaryota > Viridiplantae > Streptophyta > Pinopsida > Pinales > Pinaceae > Picea > Picea abies. The sequence continues at coordinate 10,643 of CBVK0100286304.1, forward strand.
TTTTCATAGGTCCCATCAGTTTCTTATGAGAGACATTTCATTGTCCTTGGGATCCTTGTGTGAGAATCTAGAATTTTAATGATTGACTTTTATTTTTTTCCATCTACAAACTTTTGGGCCTTCAATCCCTGCTTCCCATGAAATGAGGTACAATCCATTCTTGGGTAAGTACACCCCAAAATCCCAAAAGATAAGGAGATGGAAAAAGGGGTGAAGTGTGAAAAATGGTAAGTATGATCGGGAAAGGCACAATGACTCATTGAATAGAACTATGAGTAGCAAACCCACCTCTAAGGGTGACCACTTACTAGGGCACAATGTCAACCACCAAGGTAAAATAGGGGAAAAAGCATAATTTCCAAGCAGAGGTTCTATAATCAAAAAAATATTTAAATGAAACATACTCAAATGGCTCAAATATTAAAGTGACACTTACCACAATACATGACTTGTACCTCATGGAGCAAGACCCATTGTCTTTTGGAAGCAAGTTGATGTGGTGGATGCCATCATCATGAATCTAGGAAATGTGGTGGTGAAGTGGGTCTTTGTCTATGCATGTGGATGTTGTATGTCTTATGTCTCTTGGTACTCCATGGCTACAACTTGAGGGCCTCAAGACATCATCTCCTTATTTATCCCTATAAATTTGGGATAACATATGGCTCCTACTCGAGGACATGTACTCGTCGTAGAGTGCATGAGAACCTCAACATATCTTGGTCAGACTTGTGCCTACATTGAAACATAAAAACATAAAATCTAGGGTGGTTCTACCACCCTTCATCCATATATATCATAAATCAAAATCTCAAAAATCCACAACTAATCTAGAAAATAAAATTTTGTATTTTTCATATAATATGATAAAAGAGTAGCATGTAAATAAAAAAATGCAAGTAGAGAAAAATGAAATGCAATCAAACTACCATGAGAAATCAAGATGAAAAATTCAAGAAAGAAAGATGACATGCCTACTTACCTGGGCCTTGACCCCTGAAGGAGTGACGTACCATCTGGGAAATAACACTTGAGGAGGGATCCATTCATCGATAATGGAATCATCCTCCCTTCTGTTGTGGAAAAATAGAAAGAATCTAACCCAGATAATTCCTTTAGCATGTAAGGTCCCAACCACAAACTATCAAAATTTTGATGCATTCCAGGCTTTTCCCTTCTTTTGTCCCACATTAGGATAAAATCCCCCTTTTTGAAATTTCTTGGCTTTGCTTTGCGATCAAATGTTCCTTTTACTTTATCCTAGTTATTTTCCATTTGATCAAAAGATATTCTTTGAGTTTCCTCCAACTCCATAAGTTGATTGATTCTCCCTTGCAATGCTTCTTTATCCATGATGAAGTGTCGGGTTAATTGCAAGGCTGGAATTTGGAGGTTCATAGGTAGACGTGCCTCCAACCTGTAAACTAATTCAAAAGGGGTTTTCCCAGTACAATTCTTAGTAGTTGTGTGGTCTTCCTAGAGGACATATTTGATCTTGCTATCCCAAATTTTCTTGTTTTCTCCAATAATTTTCTTTACAATATTCATGATTTTCTTGTTGTTGGATTCTGCTCATCCATTTCCTTGATGATAATAATTTGAAGAGTGTGATAAAACCATTCCATATTTGAAAAACAACTCATTGAGCGCTATCGAACTGAAATCCTTGGCATTGTCTGTGGTTATCTTGGTAGGAACACCGAATCTAGCGATAATTTTCTCTTCAGGGAACTTCAATACCACCTCTTTTGTTGCTTTCTCTGTTGGGACAGATTCCAACCACCGGGTGTAATAGTATGTGGCAGTCAAAACCCATCAATAACCATTACTAGAGTTGTCCTTGAACTCGCCAATGAAATCCAGATCCCACTATTGGAAGGGTGCCTCTACAACAACCATTTTTAGAGGGAGGGCAGGGAGGCGTTGATTACCAGTAAAGAACTTGCAAGGTTGATAGGATCTGACGTATCAATGTGTATAGGAGAAAATAGTAGGGAAATTAAATATTGCCCTCAGAATTTTATGGGAAATAGTGCGGGTTGCAAAATGGTCTTTGTTGAGGAAAAGGTATGGAAAACCTTACTCAAGCATTTTCAAATATTTTCTAGCTAAGACAAGATAGTTTGGAATCTTAGTCGGGGTTTATAGCCTCAAAAAACAATTGATTAATCCACAAGTATTAATTACAGAGGACCACGGCTGGTTTTTATGTGTTGTGTATATCAATGCAAAAGAAGTAAACTTTAAACAAAGCTACATGAATGTGTACAAAAATTATACAAATGTATATATGGATATCAAAGTAAATGAATGAATCAAATCATTAAAATATATGTGTGAGACTGAAATAGTAATCATATTTTTCATGTATTCCATTCCGAGATACAAAATTGAGTTCTCTCTACAAACCCCTGCGAGGATAGGGACCAAAATCTAATTTAGAAGCCTTCAATGGGAACCATACAAAAAGAATCTGACAATCAAATTGAAGCTAAAGATTTGGATCAGCCTGCTACAAAATGTTGTCACTTGTCTCTACAAGATATTCGTTATCAGTCATGAAATTCAATTCATGCACAAACAAAAATACAAAGACTATCAAAGATAAATCATACACCTTTAAAACAAGTTGTTGAAATATGTGATTCAGTTTTGAATTGTGTTGCCTTCAATAAGACCCTGTTGTCATCAAGAGGATTAATATTTCTAGTAATCTCGGAATGAATGAAAGTTGAAAGTATCTCACTAGTATAGAGAAAACCTTATGGATGTAGTTCTCCTTATATTCCTCCCCCCTTGTCTCTTCATTTGATTGAGATTTTATTCTTCCTCAATAAGTTATGGTAGTTGAACTACCTTTCTTTAGTTAATTCAAATTAACTTAACTCATTAGTTTGAGACAAATAAATAATAATAATGTATAAATAAGGGTCTCAAATAATAACTAAATAGGTGGGACCCCTTGTGACTCCCATTTATTTCCTTTTATAATAACAAATATCCAAATCATTTAATTCAAAACATCTCCTTGTAACTCTCGCTTCATATATATATACACTCAATAATAAATACCAATGGAATGTAATATAATCATGTCCCCAAAAATATCACCATATTTAAGTTGTCCAATAAAAAATGCTCAAATAAATGTTGTTTTCCAAAACTATGTAAAATAAAAATATTGTCTTCATCATACAAAACAACCGAAATCATCAAAATCCATATTTACTATGTGAGGCATTAGTCCTCTTCTCATTGTTTTCCCCTTTTGATTTTTCGATGGCAGCGTTTGACTGGTTAGAGCCTTGAGGATGAATTACACTAATGACATGAGAATAGTCATCCTTAATATGAAGGCAAGAGGAGACTGATTTGGAAGGCTCTTTGGATGAGCTGGAGTGAGTGGCTATATATTTTCCCTTGTCTTGCATGGGCTCGGGGACATATGTTTTTAATCTTTTACTAGCATGTGATGACTACACATGTGAGAGAACAGGATCAACTTGGGAAACTTGATTTTTTTGTGGTGGAGGGGGTAATGGAAATGATGCATTGGGCCAACCATGGTGGTGAAAAATAGGTTGGTGGACAATCTCCTGCCAACCATCATTGGCGGGCGGTTCTGGTCGCATCGACACATGAGGAGGGACTGGGATGATGCAAAGGCTCTGATGTGCTTGGAAAGGTGGTATTTCAAGTCAGGGTTGAAGAATCCATTTTCCTACTAGGTTGAAGAACCTGGCTTGGAAAATATGGTTCAATTCCTGGGGGTTGGCATCAAAATGTATGGAGAACTGAGGTCTTTTGTGACCCCTCTGCCAATTTCCTCAACATCTATTACCTCTGCCATTACTGCCTCTACTGAAAAACCTCATCCTGTAGAAATATCCAGAACATGTCATGAAAATTACTTAATAATCCATGCATTAACTCTACCTAAATAGAATTGAAAGTTGGCTCTTGTCATTTACCACAGAAGCACATGCGATCCATCCATAAAATCACCAGTCAATTTATGTCTGAAAAGGGGGTGAACAGGGCTATTGGGAGGATGAAGGGATTGTAATGAGCATAAAATGATATAATGGTAGGGAAACACCATGAGTATTGTTCAAGTAATTCCAGAAAAAAATCACACTAACAACAAAACACCAATCAAGCCCAACTTATTTGTTTTAAAACCCCTTTCATTCTAATGAAATTCACAACAATAGAACATGGAAAATTTAATGTTTCTGGGAGGCTTGTAATAAGAGAAATTTTTTATAATGGTCGGGAATGAGATGATTACCATTCTTTTTATGAACTAAATTTTATTATCTTCAAATCATCACTGCCATTATTCCAAAAAAATATGTGTTCGACATTCAAACTCAAGACCTAGTTGTCCCAAAAAACAAAACAAAAAAAACCTTTGAACTGTCACCCCACAATTCCCAAATTTCCTTTTCTTTTACAAATATATCTATTACCTGAGCAAATGTGCAAGGAACTGTCTAAAATCCAAAACATAACAAATCCAACCAACAAGTAGGGCCAAGAAGAACCAATACAAACCCTTTAACTTCCACATAAAATAACATAATCGAAAAGTTATATAACAAGGAGAGCTTGGAAATCTTCAATGCCTCTTATGTTTAATTTAATTAAAAATTATAAAATCTTTAACATAAACCAATATATGTAGGAATTATGCAATCATACAGGTCATCTTCAATTGTGCATGTTTAACACCATAGCATTGAAATAAAACCATTACAACCATATTCATTCACAACAAAATTTGCTTCCTTTTAATTCCAGGCTTTTAATTCCATATGTTACTTAGCAACAAAATGATCCCAGTAACAAAACTCAAACCAACTAAGGGCATGATGGAGTGAAATCTACACCAACCATAATTCGACATAAGGTTAATGTCAAACCTACAATGCTTATCATGTGATAGACTAGGTTTGAATGTTTGGTGGCTTAATTCACCAGTGATCCACCAATAAAAATCGACCAAAAGCATTGCAATAACATAAGCCAATCAACCCTCCATTTACAGGTTAGTGTCAACCCTGTTATACTAATAATAAAAATCGACAAAAAACCTCATAGGTAACACACAACCAATGATGAAAGTAACAAGTTTACCCATCGTTCAATCATAACCAAACTCAAAATTAAATCCCCAGTATGTGTTTACAACCACCGAACCAAAGAGGGTTGGGTCTGACAGGAGGGAGAGAGTATTAGTCAATGGAGTTTATACAACCAAAACTATAACACCATCATTACAAACTATGACACAGTTGAATCCAGAATGCCACCAGACAATTTCCCTCATATACATTCAAGATTGTGGGAGGAAGTTCGATAGCCACCATCCAAAAACCAATCATAGAACAAGAACCAACCTTCGCATTCACACAACCAGCTGTCGCACAACTTCAGACTAGGGCGTGTTTGACACCTGGGGGGAAACCAAAACCTTATTTCTCCATTTCATTAATAACAGAAGTTCTGTCAGACCACACAGGGTAGAAAACAACACCCACATGCCGAACATAACAATTTAGATGGGGAAAGATATGATAGAGACCGGAAAAGTTTCCTATGATTATGTGGCACATCAAGAATCAGAACCCATTGCAACCAAAACACCATTAATATTAATGGAGGTAAACCCATTTCGAATTTGCAAGAGCACAACAAAGAGTCATAACATACCACAGTTATCATAACCAGTCCCAAAAATGGAGTATCATAACCAATCTATTATCAACCATCCCAAAATCAAATTGTTCAACTATGACAGGGAGCAACAATATCATTTGTGCAACCATAACCCATAAATTCAACATAAAAGGAACCATAAAACATTACAACATGCCAATCAACTCACACAGATAGAGCATATATCACCGTAAATTTAGAAATAAATCACCCAGTAAGAAGAACCTAATAGCCAACCGTCTATTATGTCTTGGAGCATAGTGAAAAATGAATGGAAGACAAGAAACTAATACCTACTGTGGAAAACGCAAAGGAAAAACCAACAACTCTATTATTTTCTCCAAAAGTCGAGCAACACAGAGTAACCACATCCCAAGCCAAACACAATGTGAACCAAGGAGAGTGGTGGCTTCGAGGTATGATTGGAGCGATGTGCAGTAATTGCATGTTGTTTCCAACATAAATGACCACCAACCCAAGTACGAGTGCGCCATACACTGGCCTCAAAACCTTATCATATCAAACCATATAAGAGGCCACAATTTTCCAAATTAATCAACGATTTAACACTTTGTTGTATGCAACCTTAACATCATACTCCATATCCATTGCTAAAACAAGGGGATCAACACATAGCTCACATTAAAACGTATCATATAATGTGATGATAATACCATATGTCTAACAAATCTCAAATTGCAAGGATTGAATTACCCTCAAAATAATAACATAACTATTTTCCACCATCATAACCATGAACAATGTGTGTGTGAGTTGAAGATTGAACCTTTACCATATTCTAGAGTAGATGTATAGTAGTTGTGAGCGAAGTTCTTATCACTTTCTTTCGTCTTTTAAACTCTCAACCATTATAATAATTGATTGCATGTGAAAAACTTCAAATTTTTGTGTTTTCTCAAACTACAAATGCTTTAGTAAAGTCTTCATGAATGCAAATTAGAGCAATGTTTCCTCTTCATCATTATTCAAACAAGGAGGTCCCACCTATCTAGCTATTATTTAGTATATGTATATAAATAGTAAGGCATTGCAACCCATTTGCAGGCATGAATATTACGTTGCACTTATGGGCGTCAACAAACTAGCGACTCCACAGGGAAATATGTTTCCAATAGATTAAGAACTCAATATGTCTAGCTTCATAGACCAATATATGATAGAAAATCTGTTGAAAAAGAATAGTTATGCAATAGGGGGGAAAATATGGTTTAAGGGAAATAGTGAAACAAGACTTTGGGAATAACTTATGGAAAGTGGTATGTATGAGGGGGTTTGGTCATGTATGCATAACATTCGATCAATATGTAACATATGGTGCTTCTTAAATCTTCAAGGAGAAATTTTCTGATATGCTCTTTTGAATCTCATGATGAAAGGAAGAAAGGGAAAGTAGAAATAGGGAAGAAGGAAAAATCAACTATCCTACGACAGAGTTGAAAGAAAAAAGAAATTTCGTCGATGTTTGAAAGGGGGACATCATGACAAGTGTGTATACTTTATTTGTTATTGATCAACAATACTTTCAAAATGACATTATTATGGAAAAAATTAAAAACTCAACAAACAAAAGTAAAAAGGAGAAAAAAGTAAAACAAATGACTATATACATAAGTCATTTCAAATAAGCATTAATTATCAGACTGGTTCCACATAATGTTTCAAGTCAGAACCATTAGCGTTGTAAGAGAACAATCACTATCCCAAATCCTTTAAAAGATATGATTTTTCCCCTAGGACAAAAGAGATTCTAAAAGGACCTAGCCATAGTTTCTGAAACTTTGAGTGTCTTCCTCTCCCAGCATGAGATGAGTCCCATAGTAGGACTTTTTTGTTAATCTTAAATTCAACAAATTTTGCTCGTCTATTAAAATACTTTTTCACAGACTATTTCCTTCTCTTTATGTTCTCTAAGGAAAAATTCCTTTGTTCTTCCAGGGCTAATAGTGCATGTATCTTTTGGGGTACATTGGATGAATTTAATTCTTCAATCTGTAACATCAGTTGTAAGGAAGAAAGTTCCAGCTCAATAGACAAAATATCCTCTTGGCCATAGCGAGATGAAAGGGAGTACATCTTTTTCTTGCCTTGGTGGTTGCGCGATCTTCCCAGAGAGTGTAAGTGAGAAGTGTGTTCCACTAGAAAGGTTTACCTTCTATGGTCCTTTTGATGATCCTAACCAAGTTTTTGTTAGTGGAATCAACTTGTCCATTTCCTAATTTAACTAGAAATTGAGTTAATTTTGAAGAAATGAAGGCTGGACCATTATCTGTAATGAGTGGAAGGCCAAATCTGGAGAAGATATTAGTTTCCAAGAAAGAAATTGCCTTCTCATCATGTGCATTCTTAAGAGGAACAACCTCAGTCCATTTATTGAAGTAATATGTGGTTGTCAAAATAAAAATATACCCCACGAAAGATAGAGTATTGATAGGGCCAATAAAGTATAGGCCCCATTTAGAAAAAGGGAAATCCGAGAGGACAGGTTGTAAAGGAATGGCAAAAAGACATTTGTTCCCAGCAAATTTTTCTCACTTATCACAAGATCTTGTGAATTTGTAGGAATCTCGAAATATCGAAAGGCCACTAGTAACCATTTCTTATAATTTTAAAAGAAGTAGCTTTAGCATAAAAATGGCCACCAATGTGAATGACAAAAATTGACGATCCATGAATTTCCTGTAACAGTTTATGTGCTTCTTTATCATTAACACATCAAATTAATAAACCATCAGCATATCTTCTAAATAAGAAATATCCCAAAATGATATACCTAGACGATTCGAGGTGGAGTCTTCTTCTCTGGTGAGGATCCAAGTTATCTGGACATTTTTTATGCTGCAAGTAATACACCAGATCTCTATACCAAGGGTGTTCAACTATAGAAAGATTTTGATTTTCGATATAGAATAGATTTGAAAGAGGATTGTCCTAATCATCAAGTTCTTCACTTGGTTTAGGTTGTTGAGCTAAGTGAAGGGATAAGTCTCATCCCTTGATCTTTTTTGAAGTCATGATGGTTAAATCATGCTCTTGAATTTCGGCAAGCCAATGTGCAAGTTTTCCCAAAAGATAATTTTGTGAGAGAAGAAACTTGACATGAGGAAAAGGGACTCTTACCTACGAATGCTTGCCTAAAATAAAGTGGAAACTTTTTTATATAGCCTTAACAAGAGCAAAAGCATGCTTTTCAATATAAGAGTACTTGATCTCATCATCTGATAAACTATGGCTCATGTATGCTACAGATTTTTCGTTGTTTTGATCATCATTTTGTAAGAGGATAGAAAAAATTCCTTCCTCAGTGGAATAGGTATATATGATAAACTCTTTCTCAAAATACGGTTTCGCCAAACTGGTGTGGAGTTGATTGTTTTCTTAATCCTAAGGAAAGATTTTTTGATGTCACATGTCCAAGAAAAAGAACAATCATGCTTCAGAATATTATGAATTGGTTTAACCATGACAACAAAATCAGGAACAAACCTACGGATGAAATTAATAATGCCCATGAAATCTTGGACTTCTTTCTTGGAGGTGGGAGCAGAAAGATTTAGAATAGAAATAATCCTTTCATGGTCAATGCTTATTCCTGAGTCAGAAACAATATGAACAAGGAGATTTCCTTTAGTGACACCAGAAATAGACTTGGAAGGATTTAAAGAAATGCCAAATTTTCTGCAACACATGAGAACTTTTCTAAGGTGATCAAAATGATCTAACCTGATCTTTGAATAAACAGTTAAATCATCAAGATAAACTTGGATAATTTTACCGATAAAATTGTCCAAAGCTATCTGCATAGCTCTTTGAAAGGTGACACCTGCATTATACAAGCCAAAAGGCATATTGATCTAGATGGATCTCAATGGCCATCCACCTCTTCCACTGAATCACCATTTTGAGCCTGTGGTCTTGATAAACCATGATATTCACCCTTTTGATGGGGAATGGAATATAATGTCATATTCATTTGTTAATTACAGATATCATTTAATGATTTCCTAGTGGTCTTATGTACATTCCTACAACATAGCATTAATGCATTGGATCCCATTAGAACTCCACAATTAAGCACGCTCAGGCTAGAGTAGTACTGGGATGGGTGACCACCGAGGAAGTCCTAGTGTTTTACATGCCTATGGAATTTTATAAACTTGGTCCAATTTATCCCACATGCATCATGGGAATTTTTCTCCTCTCACTATCTCATATATAATTGAGGTGAAGGAGGCCCTTTAAGCATGCAATGGAGTGTGATATAAATCTTGTTGCGAATGAAGCGTAGCCAAAATATCTTTCTTTTTAGAGATAAGCGACCCCATTCTGTCAGTTTGTGTTCTATAGTGTTTTTCTCTCTTATTCATTAATAGAAGTTGGGTTTCACTATATTTCTGTGTTTCTTGCAATATCTCTATGTATTTCCTACTTGTATCTTTTCTATATTATGTCTTCATGTCGTTCTAAAAATAATTCAGATCAGTGGTATCAAAGCAGTCTACTCCTTGTCATTTCTCAGAGAAAGTCCCCGACAAGGTTAGGGTATAGAGATTTGGGTCTCGAGCTAGTTTCGCTTGAGGAAAACCACTCTCGCTAGCCCAAGCTACTTCCCATGGTGGAATAAAAGAGAGATGATGGAGCAGGATATCCTTTCAACACGTTGCTCAAGGAATCCCTCATGCGACAAAGGAACAAGATGATGGGAAACTTTTATTAGATCCTTCAAAGACTACCGATGGTGGCAACCGAGGCATCTTCAACAAGCAACCATTTTTCAAGTGTGACACCCTTAAAGGTACAAGTCAATTTTGATATCCCCTTATTTGAAGGCCAGATAGATGCAGATGCTCTAGAAAAATGGTTGAATCTGCTAGAAGGTTATTACTCTGTCCAAAAAATTTCCAACAGTGCAAAGATCACCTTCATGCTCCTTAAATCCCTTCCGCATGTCAGATCTTGGTGGGAAGGTTATTGGGAGAGTTACATTGTGGATGAATCTACACTATTTCGGGGAGAATCCACTTGAGCAACCTTTGTAGTTTCCTTAAAGGAGGATTTCTACCCTGTCAAAAACTATGATGACCAATACATGAGATGGACAACTCTGCATCATAAAAGAGACCAGATGGTGCAAGAGTACACCAACATCTTTCATACCTTGTGCTCAAAGATGGGTATCAAAGACTCAAAGCAACACCTATTTTTGAAGTACCACAGTGGTCTACACAGGTACAAACAAACATAGATGGATTTCTTGGACATATCCTCACTAGGAGTTAATTATCGATATGCAGTCAAAATTGAGAAGAAATTCAAGCAACATAGAAAGTGGGAGAAGCATGGATAGAGAAATGAAGGCCAACCTCAAGAGAGATAGTCCTAGATGTAGGAAAATAAGGGTAACATGAAGTCTAAGAAAGACATCAAAAAGTGGCATGAGTTCCAAAACATCCCTTGGCACAACACTGATGAATGTCTCTCAATACATTCATTGGTGGCCGAGCTCAAAGACAAAGATTCGAACCCCGACTTGGACCCTGATTTAGAAAATAATAAAAGGAGACAAATAATTGATGCAGAACCAATTGTTACTATCACAACTGCAACAATCCAACCAAAAGAGGACCCCGAGAAGGGGGAGTGACTCTTCCATTCATAGATGTGGGTGAAGGGGACTCCACTGCATTTTATTATTGATAGTGAAAGACAAAAGAACATCATCTCAGTATAGGTTTTCAAGCAGTTTGATTTTCCAACAACACCACACCCACAACCATACAACATTGGGTGGCTTTTCCAGGGTTAAGATCTTCGTGTCATCCATCAGTGTTACATGTCCTACGACATCAAGCCCTTCAAGGATGACGTATTGTGTGATGTTTCCCCATTGGAAATATGTTATGTTATATTGGGTCAACCATATATGTGGAAGCATCATGTTTTTTATGAGTCTCAACCCCATAGCGTCATTGTTACTGTGGGGGGTCAACTATATTGGATACCAGAGGTAGTTCTGACTATTGTCCCACCAAAACAATGCCATAAAGTAATCTCTCATACTGCAAATTTTAGTCTCTTCACAATCCAATCAGAAGGTGAACAGAAGGAAGCTGCAACCACTACAACCTCAGCCCGAGACCTTTCTATCCAGCAGAAGCAGATCGAAAATATTGTAGATGAGTACCAATATGTTCTTGTTGCACCTACAGGGGTGCCTCCACACTTCCCAACCAAGAAAGGTTATAACATAACCCTTCATACTCTTCATGTTGCATCTTCATCGAAAGAGTCCTCCCACACTCAAGTAGATCGTGCAACTATATTGGTTGGATGAATCCAACCCCTCCAACAACAGGTTCAGGACATCCTTCAACAAGCAAAGGAGGACAATTTCTTCAGCAAGGAAAACAACTCACCAAGCTTCTGATTTAGCAGAAGTATTCCCATCTCCCAAGGTAACTTGATGCAATGGGGATCATTTATTCCTAAGGAGGGAGAAATGATCCAGATAGATCTCAGTGGCCATCCACCTCTTCCATTGAATCACCATTTTGAGCATGTGGTTTTGATAAACCATGATATTCACCCTTTTGATGGGGAATGGAATGTAATGTCATCTTCATTTGTTAAT
>CBVK0100286305.1:0-23012 GCA_900067695.1 Picea abies
CGTGCATTTGCTAATATGGCGCATTAATTGCTTAAGTCAGCCTCCCGACCGCCAATGGATCGGCCCCGAAGACGATTTGACCCTCAGATCAGGGTCGGCTCTGCAAATTCGGCGAATTAATGGCTTAACTGAACCCTAAACAGGTCCGTGTTCACACCGGAAGTTGGTTACGTGACCGCCTGGAAAATGCTATAAATAGCCATGGAGACTCATTGTTTCAGCAGAGAATTGCCAGCAAAGTTACGCTGTCCAGATTTAGAGCTCAGTCTTTTGACAAGCCATCCATGAGCGGCCTAACTCAGAGTTCTTTCACCATGCATTTCAGCTCTACTCATTTTGTAAGGAAAGCACAATCTTGAGGGATCCGAAGGACCTTCCGCTGGAGGGAGAGGGAACCCTTATCTCTGTCTTCAGCATGTACTCTGGTTCTGCTAATAGATCAAGCCTTGAACCATTGATGACTCCCTTGTCTCATGTTTGATATTTCTATTTGTTTTCGAATTGTTATTTGCTTCCACCTGTTAGTTAGATTGTATTCTATTTTATTTTCTGCTTTCTGTTAACACCCTTGCTACCACAGATGTTCTGCCTTGGTGAACCCAACAAGGCATGCAGAGCGGTCTCCATTTTGCTCACCTGCTGACAGATTGACCGCGAACACCAAGAAACCACTAAATCATACGCTGAATAAAACTCCTCAAAAATGGCATAAGCAAGGTGCCTTGGGCCTATCAATGAGATTTCAATAGGTTTTGGATACTGAAACCCCTTCCTCACTCTAGATCGAATATCTTCCCTTGAACCAGTGTTCCCTCCTACCGAAAAACCCTATGAAATACACATTCCTTCTTCCTTCACTGACTGAGTAACCTGTAAGATGTTGTAGAATGGTGGGGGACGAATATTGCATCTTTGTGACCAATATTGGATTAACATAGGTGGGATATTTCACCACCGAGATGATCTCTAGGGTTTGTTATCCCAAAACCTTCAAAATGTATTTGTCTCTAGAGCTCAAGAATGCAAAAGTAATAATATCAAGAATGATGAGAGATGCACTCTCCTTTTCCTTTTATACCCCTGATCTATTTCTCTGTTGAGTTAGTTGACCACCTCCTGGGGTTAACTCCTTACTTTTCCTCATGTGGTATTTTCCTTCATTTACTTTACCTTTTCTACCCAAAGTCAAATTGAAATTATAACAATGTGCTTAGGTAAGTACTTTGGGTTTCTTGGTCCCCATAACTCATGGGACTATAGTCTAGTGGGAAAACCTAGACTACTAAGTCTCTCACAACCTCTTTATCAATAGGTGGGAGACATTACAAAATATAGGATGGTTTTTCTCATTTTCTAAGAAACCAAGCAAGATATCAAGTTTGAGGTGTGCTAAAGGTGCTAGGGTGTCTCTTTGGGATCTACAGGTGTGAAAGAGAAGTCTAAGGGAATTTCTTTGGTGTTTATTATCCTCAAGGTATGCTATAAGGTTGTGATGTTGTCGTGAGATTGTGATGTTGTTGTGTGCACTGCTGTGAGTTTGTGATATTTCCATGAGTTTGTGATGCTACTGTGTGCACTACTATGAGGTTGTGATGTTTTTGTAAGGTTTTGATGTTTTCATGAGTAGATATTTTCGTGACTGGATATTGTCATTAGTGAATGTTTCCATGAATGGATGTTGTCATCAGTGGATGTTTTTGTGAATGGATATTGACGTGAGTGGATGTTGTCATGAGTGATTACATTCTGGGAATAATTCTATGAGGATTTCTAGGGTTTGAAGGATTGTATATGGAATGAAGCATGCAGGTGAAGTCAAAAGAACTTTGTGTATGAATATATTGGATTAGTGATATATTATTGAGTTGGTGCTTAGTTGAAGAGATTGGTGTCTCTAGTAGGTTGGTGTCTACATCTTGTTGAGTTGGTGCTTAGTTGAGAATATTGGTGTCTCTAGTAGGTTGGTTCCTACATCTTGTTGATTTGGTGCTCATCTAAGGAGATTGGTGTCTCAAATAGGTTGGCTCCTACAATATTTGTAACAAAAGGTTGGTTCCTACAAACATTTATAAAGATAATTTTTTGTGGTTTTCTCCCGAAAAGGTTTCGACGTTAAACTCTATGCATTGTGATTTGAGTTTATATGTGATTATTGTTTCTCAACCATTGAATGATTGATGAATGGTTAAATAAAGTAAAAATTATTTTATACTAATTCACCCCCCCTCTTAGTATAAGAATAATATCAACAACATGATTCATCGTTATCGATTTTGAGGACCTTTGGATCCTTTGGTGCATTTCATCGGAGAGGGTCAACTAGAGGACGATAATGCTTGTGATATCACCATCTTGACAATGAAAAGAGAACTCAGATCACTTCCTATCACTGCTCTAGTGGCAAGGAGTATTTATGGTCATTGGATTGAGGTCTTACAAGTCCTTGGTCACCATGGAAAATTTCCAAAGTGGAATCTCGTTGGTTGCTGGAGTCGGATCAGTAGGAATTTATACTGCTTATGGTTTGATAAGAGAAATATTCACTTGAGCACTAATGAACACAAATTACCTTGAGAAAAGAAAATAAAATCGAACATCCCACCATCCTAGAAGATATTAGAGGGTTGGATGCATTATAGAGTGGTATCAAAGAAGAGTTCAAACTCTAGGCTTGAATGGTTCATCAAGGCCACTTGATTGATTGATAAAATCTTTATTTTTCCAAGAATTCATGTTATGAAATTGAATTATGTAAAGGATAATGGTGATTTTTTGTTTCAACATGTAGGATGTACTAAAAGACAACATAGGTGAATGGTGAAGCGTAGCATGGAAGACACCTCACTTCTCAAAGATGAGGAATTTGATAGACAGAGGGATAGAGAAACCTCTCCAGATTTAGTGGTCACAGCCATAAGTCTAAAGTTAGACAATGAGAGGCTCATGAGAGCTCAATATGAACATGAAAAGTTGAATGCAGTATTACTATAGAGTTTGTTATAAATTCAAAAGCATCTACAACAAGGTCCTAGTAATGTAGAGTTGGAACATACGGAGAGGGTGAAAATACCTTTGGATTCCCAAAAAGTATGGGTTAAGTCATAAAAATGTACGAAGGAGTTCTTCCAAGAAGAGGCATCAGGATTGAAGGAAATACAGTTCTAGTAGAGGCATTTCTATAGATTCATATAGTAGGAATACTACTTTTGAGGGGTTACCTAGAAGTGACACAGGGTCAAGTGTTCCCTGCAAGAAAAAAAAAAGACATTCACAAAGTTATCTGATTGAAGAATTCAAGAAGGCTAAGTCGCCTACCTTTGATGGATAAATTAAGAAAGGAGAAGAAGCTAAGGTTTTCCTATTGGTTTTGAAGAAGTACTTTTTGGTACACAATTATTTCGAGAATAACAAGGTAAGCATTGCCATCTTTAATCTGAATGGAGGAGCCTCCATTTGGTGGGAAGACCTCAACGAAGTTAAAGGATTGAAGGAAAGAAAAATGACTTGGAAGCAATTTGAAATTATTTCAGAAAAGCATACCTATCAGAGAAGTACTATGATGATAAAATCAAGGAATTCCATGAGCATAAGTTGGGTCAACTTACCATCGATGCATATGCCAAGAGATCTTTGGATATGTTGAGGTATGTCCTTTACCTCAAGGATGAGAAAGAAAGGGTGCAATGTTTTCTCAGTGGATTTCCATAGTGCTATCAGGATAGAATTGAATTTGACAAGCCTAAGACATTGTAGGATACCATTTGGAAGGCCAGGTGTTGCTATGATCAGTCTAAACATATAAAGTGAGATCCTTCTAAAGATTGGAAAAGAAAGGATAAGGATGGATTTCTGAAGAATGGATTTAAATCATTTCCATATAAGAATCAAAAGAAAGGTGCATATTTGGGTCAACCAAGTAGAAGTGTACACCAACATAAATTTTCATCTTAGAGTGGGAATAGGAAAACAGATAAAGAAAGAGAAAGAGGAGAGGAGAGGAGCCAAATAAATGACATCTATAGTGTTGGGGTTGTGGAGAGCCACACCTATTGAGAGAATTTCCTCATAGGTAGTAATACACTGAAATGGTTTACCATGTGTAGAAAAATACTACAGTCAATGATGTGGCTAGGAGTGTGCCAAGAATATATGTAGTTGTGGAGAATCAGAAAGAAGACCACCAAGCTTCCATAGTGGAGCTAGAAGGTATTATTTCTAAGCAACCTATCTTTATTTTAATTGACCCTGGATCTACTCTTAGTTATATCTCACATCAAGTTCTCGAAGCATGTGCCTTATAGAGGAAGAAACATGCAAAGGCATGTTAGTTCAGTTAGCCACCAAAACTAAGAGAAAGGTGGAAAAAGTGATAGAATATTGTCCAATTGAGATGAGTGGATTGCATACAAAATAAACCTTGAATATTCTACCCATAGGCTCATATGATGTGTTTTTAGGCATGGATTAGTTAGAAGCTCATAAGAAAAAATTAAATTGTTATGAGAAGGTTCTGGAATGAGAAGATAATGAAGGAAATACAAGAGTTTTGCAAGGCATTCGAAAGCTAGTTTCATTGAGGGAAATATCAGTGTTTCATCTTAAGAAGTTTAGTTAGAAAGGGTGTCCCTTGTATGCTATACAAGTGCTTAACTCAACAGAAGGAAATAAGTTGAAAGTTGAAGATCACCCTGTGCTGTGGGAGTTTAAGGATGTGTTTCCATTGGAGGTTCCTGGACTACCTCCAATGAGAGATATTGATATTCCAATATATCTTGTGCCTGGAGAGGTACCAACATCAAAGATACCCTACAAAATGAGTACACTAGAATTGGTGGATCTAAAGGAAATGTTGGATAAATGTTACATAAGGCTGAGCATGTCCCCATGGGGAGCACCAAACCTGTCTGTGAAAAGTAAGGATGGTACCTTGCACTTGTGTATCGATTACATGTAGTTCAATAAGATTACCATCAAGAATAAGTATCCATTACCTAGAATTGATGATATTTTTAATCAACTCAAAGGAGCTACAATTTTCTCTAAATTTGACTTGAGATCAGGATATCACCAAGTCAGAATTAACAATGAGGATATAAACAAGATAGACTTTAGAACAAGGTATGGACACTATGAGTTTATAGTGGTGCTATTTGGGCTTACAAATGCACCATCTATCTTCGTGTGCTTCATGAATAGTGTTCTTAGAAAGTATCTAGACAAGTTCATCTTGGTATTTGTTGATGATATTTTGATATATTATAAGACAAAAGAAGAACATGAAAGGCATATTAGAATGGTATTTCAAGTGTTGAGAGAGCACCATTTGTATGCCAAATTCAATAAGTTTGATTTCTTCTAGAAATAAATCCAGTATTTAGGCCACATCATCTCAACAGAAGGAGTGGCAGTAGATCTTGAAAAGAACAAGGAAATCATGGATTGGCATGCCCCTCAGAATGTGACAGAGGTAAGATATTTCATGGGATTATTTGGGTATTATAGAAGGTTGATATAGGGATTTTACAAGATTGGTCATCCAATTACTTCATTACAAAGAAAGGAGAAGAAATTTATATGGTCAATAGAATGTGAGGCCAGTTTTCAGCAGGTAAAGCATGTCTTGAACAATGCCCCTATTCTGAATATTGTAGACCTTGAATAGGATTTCTTGGTTTGTCCCAAAGCTTGTAAAGAAGGACTAGGTGAATTTCTTATGCAGGAAGGACAAGTTATTTATTACGAATCACGAAAGCTAAATGAACACAAAATACGTATGTCACCCATGATATATAGTTCGCATCAATTGTGCACACAATAAATATTTTGAGACACTACTTGCTCAGAAGAAGGTTTGTATTGATGATAAACCATTGCAATTTAAAGTATCTATTTGACCAATCGAGGTTGAACACTATACATGCCAGGTGGATGGCACTGATCAACAAGTTTGATTTCAATATCAAACACATAAAGAGAAAGGAAAATAGAGTGGTATATGCACTCAAATGAAGTGTGTAGACAATACACTTAGTAACAACAAGTGTAGGAGAGTCTGATATCAAGTAGAGGATTAAAACCCTCTAGCAAGAAGATGAGTTCTTGAATTAAGCAAGAGAAGGGTTACAACAAGAACCCAAGGACAAAAAATATGAAGGATATCATCATGGGGATGATAATTTTTTGTTGTATAACAATAGGCTATATGTGCCTAATTCAACAGATTTGAGGCACCTGATTATGGATGAATTCCATAGGAGACCTTATGTAGGTCATCCTAGTTACCAAAAAATGGTAGCAACAGTAAGGTAGATGTACTATTGGCCAAAGATGAAGTAAAATATTGTTGAATACATTGACAAGTGTTTAGAGTGTCAATAGGTGAAATTTGAACACAAACACCTTGTAGGTCTATTGCAACCTTTGCAAATTCCAGAATGGAAGTGGGAGACTATCTCCATGGATTTTATTATTGGATTACCAAAAACAATTAAGAAATGTGATGCAATCATGGTAGTAGTAGATAAATTGAGCAAGGAAACTCAATTTATTCACGTTAAATCTAATTTTAAATCCATAGATGTCACTACCATTTTCATGAAAGATATTTTCAGATTGCATGGTCTACCCAAGACCATAATCTCAGATAGGGATACTAAGTTTACTTTGATTTTTTGGAAAATCTTGTTTGCAGGATTGGGAATACAACTAGTGCTTAGCAAAACCTACCATCCTTAAGAAGATGGTCATACCGAGAGGGTAAACAAAGTACTAGAAGACATGCTGAGGATGCATGTTATGCATCAACCCAAGTAGTGGGAAGAATATATACCCCTGGTATAGTTTGCCTACAACAATGGTTATCAAGAACCATTGAAAATGAGTCCATTTGAATTTCTATATGGTAAGAAGTGTAGAGTTCCAGTCAATTGGGATAGTCCAGTGGGCAAGATCACACTTGGAACATAATTGTTGATGGACACAAAACATTATATGATCAAGATAAGACAAAATATGAAAATATCCCAAGATAGAAAAAAGAGCTATGTAGATAGAAAGAGAACTCAAAAAGAGTTCAAGGTGGGAGATCATGTGTATCTCAGGGTAAATCCAAAAAGAAGTTCCTTAAGGATGGGAACATGTGATAAATTATCACCTCACTATTGTGGACCATTTGAAGTCATGGAAAGAGTGGAGCCGATAGAGTACATAATTGCATTACCACCCACTGTTAGAGATCACAATGTATTCCATGTATCTTTGTTAAAGAAATATGTTCATGATTCTAATCATGTTATTGATTGGACAATGATACAGGTGGAACCAGAGGGAGAATTCCATCTCGAACCTCAATGCATCTTGGATAGGAGAGAAACAATGATATGAAACTGATCCATCATGCCGGTCAAGGTGCAATGGAAGCACTTTGGAGCAGATGAGGCTACATGGGAGCTAGAATATGTCATGAGAGTGGCATACCCATTTTTGTTTTTTGTATAATTGTATATATATGGTCTTTTAAACACTAAGGATAATGTTTCTTTAAGGGGGAGGGGAATGTAACACCCTGTTTCCCCCCCATGATTGTAATTATGCTAAGACTTCATATAATATGATTATGAAGCTTCTAATTATCTTTTGATTGTGTTATGCACGTGTTTATGTTATATTGAGCAGAAACATGAATATCATATAAATTACCAATGGAACAATTAACTATAGAGAATAACACACCAAAATGATACCTTTATTGAAATAGGAGCAATGTTCACTTTTCTCTTCAAGGGGGAAACCTCCAACAAAGAAACACTCTATTACAATAATTCTCAAGACAAATACTTCTCATGCCCTTAACTCCTAATTATACTAAATTTATCTACCAAAAGAACAATCTATAGGAAGATCTTTTTGGAAGCTGAATATTCGATTAGGTATTCTTACATTTGACTTGTTCTCCTTATTATTAGGCCTTATTTATTAATATCAACCTTTATTACATGGAAAATATATTAATATACCTACGTGAGGGGTTAGGGAGGTTAGGTCCCTAACATGCCATCCCCCTTAAAAATATCATTGTCCTCAAGGTTTGAGAAGAGGAAATTGTTCCAGAATGGTAGTTGAATCCCAGGTGGCATATTTTGGCTATGTCTCCTTCCACTGAACTAAAACTTCCTTGATATTGCGTTGGTGGAGACGATGCTCACACTGGTCCAATACTGCTTGTGGCTACAACCAAATGGAACCTTCTTCATCCAACTCAGGTAGACTGGTATAAGTCTGGAACCTAGTGTTGAGCGCATTCTTTAAGTAGGAAAAATGAAAAAACAAGGTGGAGCTTAGAGTGATCAGGAAACACTAACCGGTATGCCACTGACCCCACTCTCTTGAGAATACAGTAAGGACCACAAAATTTGGGGGAGATTTTATGAAAGTGATGGGATTTGAGAGAAGTATGCTTATAAGGTTCCATACGAAGAAACACCTGGTGCCCTTCAGGAAATTCATGTTCAGAATGGCCCTGATCTGCTTGTTGTTTCACGTGATTATGAGCCATGACCAAATTTTCTTTTAGAGTATGAAGAATGGACATGCAGACTGAAATATTTTGATCCACCTGCTGAACCTTGGAGACATCGAGCATGTATGATAGAACTGAGGATGGATTTTGTCCATAGACTACTTCAAAGGGAGTCATGTAAGTGACGATATGGTAATAGGTGTTGTACCACAATTCAACGGGGGGTAACTACTGAACCCGTTGATTTTGTCTGTCAAATGCAAAACACCTCAAATATGTTTCCAAACACTTTTTGACCACTTCAGTTTGTCCATCAGTCTGAGGATGATATGTTTTTATAATATGCAATTGGGTTCCCTGGAGTCGGAATAATTCTTTCCATAAAGTGTTGATGAAAGTTGGATCATGGTGTAAAAAAAAAGAATGAGGCATGCCATGGAGTTTGAAGATATTATCCATAAAAATTTGAGCCATGGTGGATTCTATGAATGGGTGTTGAATATCACAAAAACGAGCATATTTGGAAAGATGACCCACTACTACCATCATTACTGGATTATTGCCTTATTTAGGTAAGCCAACAATGAAGTGCATAGAAATATTTGTACAAATGGTAGATGGAATCAAAAGTGGATGGAGTGTGCCTAGAGATTTGATTGTCTCACTATTATTGCATTGACATGTATAACTTTCAACCACGAAGGTGCATATCTCTTGCTTCATACTATCCCATAAAAAAGAACATTTGACCCATTCATAGGTTTTGGTAAAACCAGAATGCCTAGTTGTAGGTGAAGCATGAAAATCAGAGAGCATTATGGATTTAATGTTTGATTATTTCCTTAAATACAAGAGAACTTTATAATAAATATCGTCATGGTGCCACAAGTACCCTGGATAAGATTGTGGATCCTATTATAGTATTTGGATCAATATTGAAATTTTGGGGTCTTGCAGCCATTCTTGGCGAGCCTCCTGAAGCCAAACTGCGACAATGAAAGAGAGGGAAAAAAGGGACCCGTCTTCTTCATATTTCTTGGAAATGGAATCAACCAACACATTTTCTTTTCATTTTTTGTAGATGATATCATAATCATATACAAACAACTTGGCTACCCATTTCTATTGCTTTGGGGAAGAAATTATTTGTTCTAGAAACTACTTGAGGCTTTGATGATTAGTTTTAATTTGGAAGCGTTGCCCAAGAGATAAGGATGCCAGAGATCCACAACATGTAGAATAGTCAAGATTTCATTTTCATAATTGGATTGGCCCAAATGGTGCTCGAGCAATTGTTTACTAGTGAAAGCCAAATTTCAACCATCTTGCATGAGGACAACCCCAATTCCTTTCTCTGAGGTGTCACATTCTATTACAAAGGTCTTGTTGAATTCATGGAGAGCGAGAAAAAGAGTAGTACACATAGATACTTTAAAATATTGGAAGGAATGGTCAGATGTTGGAGTCCAAGTGAAAGAATTCTTTTTAAGGAGCACTGTGAGGGGAGCTACAATATTTCCATAATTCTAAACAAACTTGCGATAATAGCCTGGCAAACCTAGGAATCCACACAAACTTTTAAGAGTTTTTGGGTGTGGAAAATACTGCGTACTTTAATTTTCTTCGGATCCACCCTGACACCAGCCTTGCCAACAATATTTCCTAGGTAATCAACTTCAGGGGCTCCAAAATAACATTTAGACTGCTTAAGAAAAAGTTTGTTCCGAGACAGTAGTTGTAGAACTTGATCCACATGGGTAAGATGGGCTTGCCAAGTTTTTAATAAATGAGAATATCATCAATGGAAACCAAGACAAAATGATGGAGGAAAGGACAAATTACATGATTCATGAGACTTTGAAAAGTGGAGGGAGCATTGCAAAGGACAAATGGCATAACCAAGAACTCATAGTGACCCTCATGAGTTATGAATGCAGTCTTGGGAATATATTCTTCTTTCATATGAATCTGGTGGTAGCCCAAGCAAAGATAAAGTTTGGTAAAAAACTAAGCACCACTTAATTCATCCAAAAGTTTGGGAAATTTGTCTTTGATGGTGATTTTTTTGAGAGCATGAAAATTGGGACATTTGTGCCAAGTATATTCTTTCTTTAGTACCATGACTACTGAAGAATAATAGGGGTTGGTACTGGGATGGATGACACTGAATTCTAGAAATTATTGAACAATCTTTTCAATTTCATTCTTCTAGGTGAAGGGATGATGATATTGGCGAACATTTGGAGGAAGATTGCTTGGAGCTAGAGGTATGGAATGATCATGGACATCTTGAGAAGGCGGAAGTCCTTGGGGGTTTGAAACACAACTTGGTTTTGTGAGAGGATAGATTGGAGATCGGTATGGAAAGAGGGTGTCACAACCACCTGAATGGAATGAAGTTGGGAAATAATGCCATAATGACCTTTTCTGAGGATATTTTCCATTTGGTGGGAACTGATGATCTCTGGTGACCTTGTTGTGATGCCTTGGAACTGGTGTTGTTGTCCCTCCTACTAGAATTTCATGGTTAATTTATAGAAATCCATGGTGATATGGTCGAGAGTGCGCAACCATTCAACACCAAGTATAATGTCACAACCGCCCATGTCAATAGAAAACATATGATATTTCAGGTGGTACTGACCAATTTGTAGGAGCACATTTTCACAATGCCCTCCACATTTCATGGAACCCCCATTGGCAATCATGATTTGAAAATTATTAACTTGAAGGATATAGAAATTAACTTCTTGGGTAATGCAACGATGAATACAATTATGGGTGCTTCCACTGTCAACTAGAACGATGACTACTTGATTCTTAATGTAGCCAATTAACTTGAGGGTTTGGGGAGGAGAGAAACTAATGAGTTCATTTAGGAAAATCAGTGGTTCAAATTCCAATGGATCAGAGGGATGATTAAGATTAGTTGGTGGGGGTAGCTCAGGTACATGGGAAACATTTGCATATTATTCAAAAACATCCTTAGACATAGCCATGTCAATCTTTTGTTCCTTACAATTGTGCCCTGGAAAATAATTGTCATCACAATTATAAAAAAGACCCTTAAGTTAGCATTCAACCATTTCAGCCCGAGTCAATTTTTGGATCTTGAGGGGAGTGGAAAGAGGGGTGAGAAGGGTGGGTTTAGGGCAAGGAATAAAGGGTGCTTTTCTAGTTTGGGATGAGACTACTTGCTTTTCTTCCTTGGCCCTTTTAGTAGATTCCAACCAAGTCTGGGGGTGATTCATGAGGATATGGGCACGTATTTCATCCTTGAGGCTACTGATAAATCATTCCGTAAAAAAAACATATGTCATGACCTCCTTTTTGAAATCCAATTGCTCAAAGACAACTATAAACTCTTCCACTAGGCCAATTTTGTTTCAACTTGGTCAAATGGACTAAATGATGGGTGTTAGTGTCAAAGAGGTCATAAATATTTGCAACAAACCGTGTCCAAGAAACAAACCCTTGGCTTGCCTTTTTACACCATTTCCAACATTTAGGATCCAAATGGAGAACACCATAATGGAGTTTGGCCAACTCATTGATAATGTTGTGCAAAGATAAGTAGTGTTCCATTTGGGTGACCCAACCCATAGGATGTGAGCCATCAAATTTATTCACATCCACTCTAGGAAGGAATAGGTCACGCTGAAAGTGATTGGACTAAAAAGTTTGGGAAGTGGAGGAAGTATCATCATCGAGGTGCAAAGGTTGGTCAGATGAGGGAAGGCCTCCAGGGATATTCAGTTTGGCAAAGAGTTGGATAGAAAAGGATTCAAGATAGCTTTCCATGTGGCCAGAGAGGTCCTTCGTCATGTCTTGTTTCAAGGCTTCCATTTTGGCGTTTATGGTGGAATGCATGGAGGAATTGATGGTGTAAATATTGGCATTGATTTACCACAATTCCTTCCGGGTCATGGAGAGATCAGATGACAAGGTATTGAAGCGTGATTCAAGGTCTTGTCTATGGGTGTGGGCCATGGTGAATAGGTTACTTGTGAAGGGTATCACAATGATCAGGGATAAAATGAGAATCCAATGGGATAGGTCTCAAATAAGGGGTCTGGAAGGGGCAGATGGGACAATAGAAAAAAAGGATGAAAAATGATAGGTATCATTGCGATCAGGATGAAAAGAGGAATAAAATGGGACAAGTCTAAAATAAGGGTGCAGGAAGGACCTTGATTTTTTTTATTCTTGCGGAGTTATACTTTAATCTAAATAATATTATAGTGGAAAAATACCCAAATTCTTAACATGAAGAAATGTGTAGTAATTTCACAACTAGAATGTAGGAGGCAAGGTTACACGACAATAGATCTTGTTTGTTCCTTTTTTGTTCTATTTCCGTCCCAAGGGTTAGGGTGTTCAGGGTTCCTACAAACAAATGTTTTCTTTATGCTATATCTATTTGATATACATGCAAGGTCGAACAATAGTACTCGGCCTAATATATTAGGGCAGTAACTAAGGAGGCTATATTGTACCCTTAGATGTACTACCTAATTACCCAGGTACTATAGAGTATCTACTTGAGTGGTTTTCTTGATGGCACTATAACAGTCGAGCGATCGATCAATTGATATATAGTTGGGTTCATGATGCCTAGGCAAGTCTATTTACAGGTGTTGTCTAATGTGCTACCACTCGAATGGGTACCAACACGGGTTACAAGGGTATCCAACAATGTGATCTTAAAAAACTCTTGTATTTACTGCGTGTATGCTTCCCCAACTGTAGATTTATGGGTTGAATGATAGATCACTACAGTTTAAAGTTGTCGGAACACATCTCTACCATGAAAAAAATTACCCACAATTGTTGCCTAGGAAAGTGCTCTAATACCACTTGTTATGCACCTGGTTATGTTATACTGAGAATAAACAAGAATATCACATAAATTACCAATAGAACAATAGAATATAGAGAATAGCACACCAAAATGATACCTTTATTCAAACGAGAGCAATTTTCACTTGTCTCTTCGAGGGGTAAACCTCCAACAGATCAATGCTTTATTACAATAATTCTCAAGACAAAGACTTCTCATGCCCTCGACTCCTATTTATACTAAATCTATCTACCAAAAGAAAAATATAGAGGATGATCTTTCTATAAGCATAAGCTTCTATTAGGTATTCTTACATTTGACTTGCTCTCCTTATTACTAGGCCTTATTTGTCAATATCAACATTTATTACATGGAAAATATATTATTCTACCTATGTGATGGGTTAGGTAGGTTAGGTCCCTAATAGATTGATGGAAAAACACTAGACAATTGACTGAGAGGGAAAATCCTTGAAAATATTGGCCATGATATACATCTGGGAATCGATGAAGTGGATTTGTGAGGTGGAGATGAAATGCTTCAGTGAAGAAAATATAAATCTTTCTTAGCAAGCCAACATATACTTACAAGACATAAATACACACATATCAGCGTACCCAGATCTGCATGGATCCACCTAAACTATTACGAGGGAACAATATTGGTGGTTGAGGAAATTAACACTTTTGACATTCCCAATATCTTGATAAGACAAAGGGTCAACTGAATAACCTGACGAAGAGGACACCCCATGGATTTTCCCTTTCAGGAATTTGGACCCCAAGCAGA
Organism: Picea abies; assembly: GCA_900067695.1. Taxonomy (NCBI): domain Eukaryota; kingdom Viridiplantae; phylum Streptophyta; class Pinopsida; order Pinales; family Pinaceae; genus Picea; species Picea abies. The sequence continues at coordinate 14,148 of CBVK0100286305.1, forward strand.
AGGTCGTGTCTCGAAGAAGCCATAGGAACCCCAAGGAGAATGGGGAAGAAGAGACCAAAGGTGGAAAATACACACAAGGGGGTGATGTATGGTTACCGATGTGGTATCGAGGAGAAGGATAGAAATATACATGGGAGATGTGCAAAGAACATAGCATGACGAGGACACAAGAAGAGAAAATATGAGGAAGAGCAATTGAGCAATAGACTTACAGATGATGGTAAAATGAACAAAGGTGTTCATTGGCACATATCTGAAGAGGATAGAAATTGGAAAGTTGTTCTTGAATAAAATGAAAAGATTTTCCAAAGGATTGATGATCACCCTGAAACATAGAAGACCCAGATCTAGACTGGAGCAACAACGGGATACAACTTGGTACTTATTGGACATAAACTGGCATTGGTAAGGGGAGGTTGTCAAGGAATTGTATAAAAGAGAAGGGGATCCCTTATGTAGAGGAAATAAAATTGAGAAGGTACCTAATAGACCTTTGGAAGTCCTAAGCTCAATAGGAAGGAGACAACTTCTGTTTTTGTCAGTGGAGGAAGGAGAGTAACCTTCCTGGATCATTCTGAATCTAGAAACTAGCTGAATCAATCCCCTTGTGATATCATGGCTTGGCATGGGGATGCCATGCTATAGGAAGGCACTCTGCAACATATCCTAAGGATGGGAGGAGAGGCATCCTCTCTCAATCAGTTGGATGGTTTTTACATTCATTGAACAGATAAGTGTTTGACTTGGCTTGTTTGTTGTATGTCCAATATTGTAATTATGTTATTTATGGTTTAATTGATGAATGTGAAAAACATGTAAGGAATGGTTGAATTCCTGACTGAAATTGAATATGTTTGTTTCTTTTCACTATCAATCTGATAACTCATGAAAATAATTATGTAGTGTATGGGTAACATGTATTTCAGAGAGTCTTGCAACTTTGAGAAGAAAGCTTGCAAGATATGGGCAAAAACTTCATCTGGAAGATGACAGGAGTGCCCTAGTGTCTGGGAGGTCCTTGTATAGGTTAAGGAACCTTAAGACATGTGAAGAATCACCTACCATAAGTGTAAGGTTTGTAGGATATGCAAAAGTTCACCGTCGATGAAGTAAGAAAGCCATAGTTGGTCTCAGAGTAGTTTCCAAGATATTAAAGACCTAGTAAAATATTAGAAGATCAATCTATTATAACCCCTGAATTGACTAAGTCTCGAATTGAATAGTCACTCCTAGGAAGACTTGTGTTTTGATTTGGAATGACTCCTAGTAGTTGATTTGGTGTGACGAGTGTATCTCAGTTGTTTGTTGGGAGCAAGAGTTGTTAAAGTGACCTAGAGTAGGGTTGAAAAGGGTTTCGACGACGAAAGGGAGCCAAAGGCCGTGAATCCATTGGAGGATCTATCTCAGTCATTAGATTTGCTAGGATCCATTTCAAAGAAGAAAGAATTGAGATAACAAGGGTCATCAATTTGATGAAGGCCATACCAGAAAGTTCTGGGCCATTGATATTGATCTCATTATCTTCAGAAGGAGAATGGTCAATGACGAGATAACCTGAGAGCCATTGATCTATAGGAAGAGGTCCCAGATGATCGTAGTCATTAGATCTTAGATGATTTTCCATAGAGGAAGAAGGCCCGGGAAAATTATCTATCACCTAGATAAAACCTGGTGATTAGACCTTGACCGTTGATTGAGGTGTTGCAAACATCATTAGATCTGTTGAAGAGACTCGTTAGAAGAAGACAGACGAGATTAATCTTCAAAGTTGAAGTGAGTTTACTTCAATGACAATGAAGAGGGTTTCAAGATTAAACAATAGTTGTTGATTGATGAGTAGGTGAGATGCAATCTCAGTCATTGATTGTTGTGGGAGCCATCGATCTTCCTGACAAGTAAATGTTAGGACAAGTGGTAACCTTCGATGTGACATGAGTCGTCAATGATTGATTCGGAAGACCGTTGGATCCTTTGGTGTAATTTGTCAAAGAGGGCCATCAAGAGGATGGTGATGCTTGTGATCTAGCCATCCCGACAATGAAAAGAGAACCTGGATCATTGTATATCAACGCTCTTGTGGCGAGGAGTATTTATGGCCATTGGATTAAGGGCTTGCGAGTCCTTAGTCGCCATGGAAAAGTTCCAAAGTGGAATCTCATCGGTTGCTAGAGTAGAATTAGTAGGAATTTTTGCTTCTTATGGTGTGATAAGAGAAATCTTCACTTGAGCATGGATGAACCTGAATGACCTTAAGCAAAGAAGAGAAAGTCAAACATCCCACCATCCTAGAAGAGATTAGGGATTGGGTGTGTTACATAGGGTAAACCCTATATTCTTCAGGGTGCAAGGCCATTACAAGAATATACTCATTATGAGCTCAATGTGTCACGAGAATAGAATCTAGATGGGAAGGATAACACTCCATCCCACATCCACTTGGGATAGACCCAATTGACGATGTAGAACCTATCTATATACAAATATGAAGAAAACAAAGATGATTTCGAAGGCAATATTATTTCACAAAATTTAATTATTGAAGGACGATTTAAAAAAAATACTTCATTGTTAAAGGACACCATTTTAAACAAAACATTTTGTGAGGGAAGTATAAAAACCTAAAATGTCAACATTACAACAAGACATATTATGTACTTAATAAAGTTAGAAGAAACTTTTCCAAATTCATAATATATCATATTGATAACAACCACAAGCCAAAAAAATATTTACAAGCCATGACACTAAAAGTATTAATAACCATTAATATAGAAATGAGGATACTATTACATCAACTTAAAATTTTTGTAATATGATCTAAAATCCTAATCCTTAATAAATATCCAAAGTAATAAATACATTCAAATCAATTTAAAATAATTTTTGTTAGATGCTTAATATTAAATAAATTTGTGATATAATTTGAATTCTATGAATTTATTAGGTGTTAAATATTTTGTGTTAATATATTATTTTATTAAATAATAGAAGACTTTTTTTGTTTTCCATGAAAAAAAATGTAATTCTATTCATAAGAGAACCAAATTGCATTTTGTAGGTTCCTTAAGCACAACCCAACTATGAGTAAAGTTATTAGAAAATGAAATCCCAAAAGGGCCTAGAAGTTGGCTAATGAGCCACAAAGAAATATGCAATCAATGAGATGGGAAGACAACCATTGAGGAACAAGAGACCCCTCCACAAAAGACATGTTGGGAGAGCAATCCCAAAGTAATCCCTAGAAGCTGGAAGGACCAGGTCAGAGCGGATGGCCATCCGAAAAAAACATAGATGAATCATGGCCATAGCCAATTGGGAAAAAAAATGCATGGTGCAATATACACACATGATTAGTTATGCACTGAAAGCCAAAACCCCAAACCATCCGTGAAAAGGCCAAAACATCAAAACCCCAAGAAAACTCCAAGAACTGAATGGACCAGGTTTGAGCCGCATACATCCCAACGCCAACCAGAGAAATGATAGATCGAAAGAGATAAATCCCCCATCACCCTAGTAGAAGAACATAGCCAAGAAACACCAACACTCCCAACAGATTCGACAAGCCCATCACAAAACAACAAAGTGTTGCCACAGACCCAAACAACACTTTATGCCTACATAATAGACCTCAAAGAACAATGAGCCCAAGAAGTACTACACACCCAACATAAGACCGCAAGGCGCTGCCAACAAACGCGGAAGCACCGCACGCCCGCAAAATAGGACGTCAACACACAAGACCACAAAGGGGAGGAGGAGAAGAGCAATATTCTTGACAATAGAGAAGAGGAGCTCCATAACTGACCACAGAGGTCATCGAAAACAAAGAGTTATAGAGCCTTGCCACTAACCGCCAAGAAGTGCAAGATAACGACACTGACACCCATGGAAAAAATGGCAAGGGAAGAATTTCGAGTATGCATCACACCCTGAACAACGAGGAAACACTGGAGCCAAACTGGATGGAGAGAAAAACAAGACGTCCACAAGGATTAGGGATCTAGAACCGCGGTGCCACAAGGAAAAATCCATCACCTCCGACAAGCTATCGCAAGTTAAAATCCACAATGGAGGCCGCAGATCTAAGAGCTGCAAAGGTAAACTCCCAATCAAAACTTTGAAATGCTAGAGAGCAAGACAAATGAATCCCCAGCCACGATGAAGGACAGATCCGAGAGAGGAAGCTTCGGATCTGGAAAAGCCGCGACCAAGGAGGCCAAAACAAAACCCCATCGCCGAAACAAAAAGGGAAATGAAGCAGAGAAACTGTGCAAAGAAGAGTCAGATAATCAGTAAGCAAAACTGCACGAGGTCCGCACCAGCTAGAAGATACACGAACACGGGGAAAGAAGCCTCGACCACCTCCGTAATACATCCAAAAGGTGACAAGGGAAACATGGGACATCGATCAAACCTGTAAACGGAACAATCGAGAAAAATGGCTCAGGTCTGCAGCTAGAGAAACTAATAAAATACTTATATTCATATTTATTAAATAATGAAATATTTTCATTTATATTTGTAGAGAATGTTATCCCATAAATGATTCACATTTTAAAGATTATTTTCAAATAAGTATAATCCTTAATTTTAGTTTAGTTTAAGTAATGAGTAATAAGATTAATAATAATGAGAGATTTATTAAATAAATTTAAATAATTATTTTATATAGTTTTTATATAAATGTGATTTTTGTTGATATAAAAGTGAGTGGAATTATATTTTCCAAATTTCTATTAAAAACAAAGCAAATATAATATAAAAACAACGCAAATATAATAACGCAAATTGATATGTTCAAAACCATTTGTCTCGTCTTTTATCAAATTATTGCTCCGCAAAGACCACGGCAAAGAGCACCACTGAATTAGCACCACCGAATTGATACGCACTCACGGACTTTCAAGTCAATTTATTTTTATTTTGTTTTTCTTAGATTTTTTTTTAAGTATGGTCAATTGGAGTATAAATACATAATATGGGTTAAGAATCTATTATTCAATTTATTTTATTTTATTTTATTTTTAATTCCTTTTAGTTAGTAGCTTAGTTATCAATCTATTTATATTATTTTTAGATTTATTAAAAATTAGATTTTTTTTAAGTATGGTCAATTGGAGTATAAATACATAATATGGGTTAAGAATCTATTATTCAATTTATTTTTTTTTATTTTATTTTTAATTCCTTTTAGTTAGTAGCTTAGTTATCAATCTATTTATATTATTTTTAGATTTATTAAAAATTTAAAGAGCAAATTTTTTATTATTTAAATTAAATTTATTTTAATAATAATTTTTATTAACTTTGTAAAATTTAGAATTCACAAACTCATAAAATTTGAATATACAAAATAACAATTTTGATTATGGTTAATATATATATATATTTACATTATAATAATAAATTTATATAAATATTTAAAAAAATTAAGACGGAAACATGGAAACTTCCTTAAAAGGAATGTCAACACAAGGAAAAAACTACTTCGAAAATCTCTTTAAAACAGAGGATCAAGGAAGAAGATCAAAAAAAATTTGATAAAAAAAATTACAGAAAAAGAACTCCTAAAAATATTTCCAAAAAGATAAAAGTCCAGGCCACGGACCATCGAATTCTTCCTGGGATGCTATGAGATTATAGGAACAAATCTGCTGAAAATGGTGGAGGATACAAGGATTTCATGCCGTATGCCTTAGAGTTTCAACTCTACCTAAGAATCTATTATTCAATTTATTTTTATTTTATTTTTTTAGATATATTTTTTTTTATTTCCTTTTAATAGGTTAGTTATCAATCTACATATATATTATTTTTAGATTTATTAAAAGTTTAAAGAGATCAAATTTTTTAACCTTTTTTTTTCCTTTTAGTAGGTTATTTATCAATATACATATATATTATTTTTAGATTTATTAAAAGTTTAAAGAGATAAAATTTCTTAACTTATAAATTTGCTATTATTTAAATTGGATTTATTTTAATAGTAATCTTTATTAACTATGTAAAATTTAGAATTCACAAATTTATAAAATTTGAATATGCAAAATAACAATTTTGATTATTGTTAAAATATATATATTTGTGGAGAATAGTTGATTTTGAAACGGACGAAGGGAGCTAGGGTTTGACAGTCGCGGAGAGGTAGGGTTTGACAATAGCGACCACAACAAAGAGCAACATGAGCACCAAAGGGGGGGTAAGGGGACCCTCTCATACAAATGGGTAGTAGTGGACAGAGGAAAAGGGCCAAGAGGCGTAGTTTTCAAGGCAGTAGCGACAGGAACCTCGGGATCAGACCCAGGGAAACGACAAGAAAGAAACCAGGACAAAAACGAGACCAGGGGAGAAGAAGCTAAGGAAACTCAGAGTGAGGCGCAAGAGATCGTGAAGGCCAATGGGACAGAAGGGCGCAACCCGTGCAAGCCCAAAACAACAATGATACCCAAGGTGATACTGGAGGACCCACAAATGCAACTCTACAGGGACCAGATGAAGACGCATGCGCTCATATGCAAGTTCATGGGGTTATGGCCCATAGAAAGAACTTTGCGCAACTGGATCAAATATCACTGGAAGCCAAATGGAGAAGTGGAGCTCCGCCTGGGCTCGAAAGGTTTCTTCACAACAGTCTTCATGAATCTGGAGGACAGGGATAGAGTCTTCGAGGGAGGTCCATACTTCCACGCCTCAGTTGGACTGTACATGCAACCCTAGAAAGAAAACTTCTTCCCGGAAAAAGAGACATTCAAAAAGGTACTGGTCTGGTTGAGATTCTATTCCTTACCCTTAGACTACTGGTTGCCCTCCACTTTTGAAGCAATAGGAAACAAACTAAGGAAATATGTGAAGACCTCAGAAGCCACCCTAAAAGGAAGATACACATTGTACGCAAGAATCTGCATAGATATGGACGTTTCTGGAGCACTCCTAGAAGCCATAAGTCTGGAATTCAGGGATGAGGAATGGATCCAAAACATAGATTATGAACAGATCCCCTTTAAATGCAGAAGATGCCATGAACACGACCACCTGATCAGAGAATGCCCTCTTAATAAAAAGTAGGAAGCGACAAACCCTAAAACACAATAGGATGAGGAAGGGTTTATAACATCGAACCCCAGAAACAGAGCAAATAAAAAGAAAAATAAAACCTCAGCAGGAAATAACTAGGAGACCCGGAATAAAATGGAAGGAAGGGGCCAAACGAATAAAGGGGTTGAAGACGAATGTGACCTGGTAATAGCTCAAGAGGTCAAAGAACAAGCAACAAAAGAGCCTACCGACTGACCAAGTAACAAGACGACACAAGGGAGTTGTGAAACCCTGATGGACGGAGAAACAAAAGATGACAACACCACTATGCAAGATGCAGAGGGAGATGCCGAGATGACCCCAAGCAAAGTAGGCACAAAAGACCCTAATCTCAGGGACCTGGTGGAAAGGGAAGGGATAGACCTTCCAAACATATTGGAGCAATGGAAAAGGAAGGGAGTTGACAATGTACCAACAGAGAAACTTGACCGCAGCCAATACCTGTTTCTCCTACTGGAGGAAGCCAAAGCTAGAGAACAAAAACACACACACAGGGAGATAGGATACCTAGTAGTCAAAGCCGGCGAGGGACAACCACAATTATTACCCAAGCAGATGAGGAGGAAAAAATGTAGGAAATCAAACAACGTAGCCCTACAGGAGTTGGGAGCGCTACTTGAAAAAATCGGGTAAGATCAAGAAACTCTTTCCCAACTCCTCCCCACATGTTTAAATGAAGGTCATAACTTGGAATATAAGAGGCCTAAACAGCCCAAGAAAGAAAAGAATCCTTAGGAATAAACTAAAGCAGGAACAACCGGATCTTTGTTTCATTCAAGAGATGAAATGCACTACAGATAGAATGGAGGCAATTAGTAAACAAAAATGGTGCAAGTACAATATGGTAGCCGTCTAAGACCACCAAATGGCAGGCGACATTCTCACGTTGTGGAATCCACAAATTCTAAATCTAATAGCAGCTGAAGCAACTAGGCACACCCTAACGGTACACATGGAAATCATTGGAAACACAAAGGAGATTCTCTGCACTAATGTGTATGGGCCCCAAGGGTCAGGGGAAAAGAGAGGAATGATTCAAGACCTAGAAGATATAAAATCCCAATCTACCAACCTCCACTAGATCCTGGCAGGGGACTTCAACATCATCACCTCACTTGCGGAGAAGAAAGGTGGTACAAGAAGATTGGATCAGGATGTGGATGATTTCTCAAAGTTCATAGACATAGTGGACATGGTAGATCTCAAAACTAAGAATGGCTAGTTCACCTGGAACAATAAACAGATGAACCAGTTTTGGGTAGAAATAAAATTCGACAAATTCCTTGTATTAAATTCAATCATTATGTAGGGGATAACCTTAGATTGCAACATCCTTCCCTAGGGGGGGATCTGATCACTGGCTAGTGCAACTGGAAGCAGGTTTCCAAACATCACCAAATAACAAACCCTTCAAATTTGAGAAATTCTGGATTGAACACCCGACTTTCAAGGAAAGAATCAAATAGTGGTGGCGGGAGGAGCAACCTGAGAGAGGGACAAGGATGTTCCAACTTTATAAGAAACTTAAGTACATCAAAAATAAGCTCAAAGAGTGGAACAGGGACACCTTTGGGAATATAAACCAAGAGAAAAACAACATAGAAGAAAAAATGAAAAAAAATCCAAGAAACCTGCATGATGGAATGATCTAGGTGGATATTGGTGGCCACCCACCTTTTCCGACTGGCTCAAAATAGTTTTCTGACAATTTTGGCAATTTACTATTTTTAGCAGGTTTAACTTCCGGGGCCATTTTGAGGGCCTAAA
>CBVK0100286306.1:0-23011 GCA_900067695.1 Picea abies
TATATATATATATATATACACACCTTTTCAAACAAGTGGGAGATATACATAACGCATAATTAAGAATTTGTATAAATACATCACCATATATACAGTTCTGGCAACAAATATTCAAGGAATATTTACAAATGTGGAAACCCATAACAACAACCACATAATTTTCTATTTCTGTTAAAGTTTGAGTGTAAATTTAGCAACAATATCTTTGAAAAATAAATCATAATTACAGTTCTTGCACGATTCTAGTAGAAACATACTGAAATATGAATAGCACAATAAATAACCAACACATGATTATATATTCAATCAAATAGTAAACTAAACAAACACATGGTGGACACTTATCTGATATAAATAGCCATCAACTGCATGCAGACCTTCAAATTTCCTCCTAGCCTTAGACTGTACCGCTTATAACTCAACAACAGGTCACCCTGAGTTGGGGCTTAAACTCCACTTGGGAAAAGGGAAATCTATCCCAGTATAAGTCTGCTAAACAACAATAATGTTCAGATTCAAGTGCCAACTCCAGCCAACTACAGTCCCTTATTCCCCACATGCCTATCCCACCCTAGGAAGTGTGCCCCTTCGTTTCTCAACAGTCCTTCAACCAACCCACTTCCCTTCCATGGATTCAACAGCATGTCGGACAAGAAGTCTTCGAGCCCTGTAGCTGTAATTAACACTTTGGGAAAATAATTCCAAGAAGTTCTCTCACTTGGAGAGAATGCTTACGGGCCTTACAACCCGCCTCTTCGATAACACTTCTCCCACCTGGAGAGAATTCTTACGGGCCTGGAAAACCACTTCTTCAACTAGCCATAGGACTGAAACCCACTTTTTCAACTACCCATGGGCATGAAAATCTGCCTCTTTAGTTCAAGCGTGCAAGAAAACACTCGTTACAGGAAGCCACCAACTCTCCCATACAGTGATGGATAGAAACATGGCATGGGTGGTATATGGCAGTAGGGTTGAATGGTTACAATAGTATGTGATCCTCTCCCCTCTAGTGAGAATTATCAATATCCTTTTCCTCCTTGCAAGAATGATGGTCAAGATAGGAAATTACACTCAGTTTTCCCAATATATTTCATTTGCATAAAATGACACTTGTCACCTTATGATCCTTCTTTGAACCCACTTGGTGATTCATTCTCATATTTTAGGGAGTTAGGACAAATATATATGTATCCCATAAATTATATTTTTAGGAAATATTATTACAATATTCCCTTGACTTAAGCCCCAAGGCATAGTCCCTTTCCTAGACTCTTAGCCCCCTTTCACCCACAAGAAGAGTGCCAACTTATTAATAGACTCCCACTAAGGATTTTCAATTTATAGGTTCTAGTGTCCCAACATAATCCATTCTTTCCAAGCATTCCAGCTTAATTAACCATCATTTACTTGATATCATACACATGCAATTTTCATGAGACAATGTCATAACAATTTCATTTAGAATTTCAAAATTTATTTCATAAGGAAATTCAACTTCTTCCATGTATGATATTCAATCTCATAATTCCTTGTTTGTTGCTACAACAAGCATTGGTCTTTATTATGGCTTTCAACAGTGCCATATTTGAGACCATTTTTCTACATTAATTCTATCTTGCACTCAACCAAATAAATTTTCAATATATCATGCACAACATAATTTTTATTGCAATACTTACAAAAACTTACAAGTGATCTTAGAATTGTCTACCCTTAACAATTCAATCACAACTACCGAACATTTAGTAATTATAATGAAACTACCATTTCTTTCACATGTATTACTAGCAACCCATCTTTTTCTTAGCCTTAATTATTTTCATTACTTTGTTCCCTGACGGAACTTTCCTGTAGTCCATCCTTATATGACTACCTTAAGCTACAACCTATAACTCTTTCATTGCTATATCCAACAATTTCTAAATGTTCTCAACTTGAGGCAGTAATAATAATCATAAGATTTCAGCTGTTAATATAATCATTTCCATGAAATATAATATATACATGCATTTCCAAATTATATTCAACAAATGCATTCAAGCATACACAACTCTATCTTATCATGTATGTGTGAAAAGTTTACCACTTTCACACTTTCATGATTTACTCAAGCATACTATTCAATGCATCCTGGCATTGTCTTTAGAATTCTGTTTTATCCAAGTCTTTCATCCCAATATGGTGAGTTGGAAAATCTGGCCAATGCTTCAACACCTCATCCTTACACTTCCTATTATTTGTTCAACTATTTGGATGTCTTCCTTTTCGACCTAAACACTACACCAAGAATGTAGTTCTATGGTGCTCCTTTGTGTTGGAAAAAAGGTTGCAATTCAAACCCTAAGTATAGTAGGAAGTTCATTAAACATCTGTGCATCACTATGGCCTTTCCATATCTAACCATGTCTTGGTTTCATACATGACCATATTTACTATAATTTATTCTTATTATAGGTCATGACTCTTTACTTAGTTTGCTTACTAACTCATAACCAACAAAATCCCGATATGTTACTATGTCATATATATGCATTAAAAAGATAACAACTTTTATAACTGATGAAGGCTCCTTGGAATTTACCATACAAAATGGTATATCATTACCATAATGCACTCAAATCATACAATAATACTACTTCACCAAGTACTTTTGGCCAAGTATATTTCTATCCTAAATTCCCTTATGTTATTATGTAGTATAATTACATAAAGACATTCATCCATGCATAGTTGTTATTAAATGGATTTTATAGTATCTGACCAGCTGGTAATAGTAGAAGATTCCATACCTCCTTCACCAACCTTTTAATCAACACTTCAACTTTCTATTTCTTCCTTCATATGGAGGAATTTGATATGCAACAACATAATAAGTAGCACTGGCATCCATGGAATAACTCCTTCTTTCCTGGAATAACATCCCTCATTACCACTTTTGTATAACATTAGACTAATCCTAGTCTTCACATGTTATATATATTTTAAAAAATACATAATCACTAAAGCATAGTTATATTCCCTAAGAATGCATCCTTAGCATGCCCATTGTTAACACTCTATAAATTTGTTCGAATGATAAAAAAAAACGACAAAGGTAACCTACAAACCAACTTTAGAGCTGGGTACTATCCTGCTTAGCTCAGAGAGGGCTCTCTCATGTCACTTGGTGTTTCTTTGACAATCAATGGCTAGGTTTTGTTATTTTGGGGTTTTTTTTATAAATTTGTTGGCAAGGAAGGGGAGGGACACTTAGGGATATGGAGTCAAACTTCTGAAAATGAATGAAGACACTGACTTGTCTATAGAAATATCTAGAGGATAAAGGCTAAATGAAGCGATAAATCTGAGTTATAATTTGTAAATTTGCAGAGTGTAGGAAGAAAGAGTAAACATGTAACTGCATCAGAGCATTAAACAAATGAATTTTGAATTAGTTAGGAAGAATTTAACACAGTTTAAATTTCTTCAACCGAGATCATCACAAGATGAATTATGGGCCTTTGACTATCCAATTTAAATATAAGACAGTGAAAATGAAATCAGAAATACAGGAAATGCATACAAAGAGAGGAGACAAAACTCACATCACCACCATTAGAATATTTTCATAGAAACTTGAAAGACTTCTGCATATGTATTCACTTCATCTTCAGAAAATTACAATTGATTTCCGAACAACTAAAATTGTGCCCTTGCACTTCTTACAACATTAATACATTTGGAACTTCTAATACTTATACAATTCGAGTTCCTTCAGTTTGAAACTGATTACAATAACTGAAATGAAATGTTTCAACTTATGAAATGATTACAAATGATAGTTTCGGTTTTTGAAACCGATTACAATAATTAACAAGAAAAACGTTTCATGATCCAACTGTCGATTCCTCTAACGCTTCAATTATGTTCCTTGCCACTTGTTTTTCTCCGGTCTGCTACCTGATCTTCCATCTTCAGTGACACTTGGACATCATCTACTGGATCCTAGAAAAATGCACTTTGTCTTTCCCAGCCGTACTATCTCCTTCCATTGCAAGTCAGAAAGGATATTGTAATCCATCATTTCTTTGATCAGGATCTCCAGGTTTATGCAGGAGGCATATGTCATCATTGGTAATCCAACTTTCATAGATTTGAACTGATTCAGAATCTCAAAATATGTAATCAGATGTTCAACCAAGGTTGCTCCTTTCAGATTTTCCTCCAAGGTTTCAAACTTGGAGTGATCCATTCTTCACTGAGTGAGGCGAGAATTGTATTCTTCCTGATCATATAATTTTTCTTTTCCATCCCAAAATGGTGGGAGGCCTTTAATAAAAAAATATTCAAACAAATCCTTGAATTCTTGCACATGTTGCTCCATCTGTGTGGACTTAGTTTGGACTGATTTTCGCACGTGATGTTTGTAAATAACCCTCCTGGCCCAGATGATCAATGTATTTTTATATTTCACCCCAATGGTATGAATTTCTGCAGTAGGGATGGATTTGAGCAGGTTTATGGAATTTTGGGCCCACTCTGATGGTTTCTTTGCTAAGGTCTCATTTACAACAGTGCACCTGCTTCTAGCTATGATGGCCATGTTGTCTTTATCAATGATGAGGTTTAAATACACTTTGAACTTGGAATCTTCAGCAACTCTAGAATCCCAGATGATGTGTTTGGCTCCCTACAACAGTCCTTTGCCTCTTAATCTTATTTTCAGTTTGTCTATCCTCTCCTGCAAGGCTTGATTCTCCTTTTGAAATTGAGCCATATTTTCATCTTTTGTTTCCATTTCCTGCATCAATTTATCTATGTCTCCCTTTAACCCCTTGATTTCTCCTACCTTCAGGCTAACTTGTGACATAGCCTAGACAAGTCCTTCAGTGCTTAGCCCAGCTTCTACAACAAGAGTACAACAACAAATCTGTTCAACAATTATGTCTGTCCTTGTGACCAATTTACCTTTTCTTGTTCTAGCTGCAACACCTTAGCTTTGTAATCCAATGTCTCTTGTCGAAATTCTTATTTTTCTTGTTCTAGAGCAACTAGTTCTATTGTTTGTGGATGCTCTGTGGCAGACATTTTCAGTTTCTTCTTCAATATTTGAATTAGCTTGTCTTTTTCATCCAATGAGGATTTCACCCCTTGAGGGATTTTAGATTCTAGCCTCTTGACCTGAGGTTTCCAAGCTCTGCTAGATTCCTTTTCTTGCCTCAAATTCCCTTCCAACTTTATTGCATAAGATGACAGCTTGGAATTATTCAAGCTTAAACTCAGGTAATCATAATACAACATATCACTGGTGTTCTTATGGAATTTAACCTTGTCTGGAGAACTGATGTTGTCATACCTTATCTTGATCTCAGATACTTTGTCTTCGTCTACAACTGCTATATTAAAGGTCCTCTTCTCTATATCTCTTACTGTGAACAGAGAAGATTTGTGCTGAGAAATATTTTCCACTTCAAGGACTAACTCCCTCATCTCACCCATAGCTATATTTCCTTTCTTAGCATATTGTTTTTCCAAATCTTCTTCAGATTGATAAGCTTCTCCAGATGTCTTATCAAAGATGTGATTTTTTCTATTGAAATTTATTGAGCTGCATTCACTTTGGATCTTTCTTCGCTTCTCAAATTATATAGTGATGGTACCACTCTCCACCACATCCATATTCACTTGTTCTTTAGGATCTTCCTCCTCTATATCCACTATCTGTGGGGACTATGTAATATGAATTTTCTTAGGGCAGTCTACTGATCACTGGTGCCCATGGCCTCTGAACTACTTCTCTTGCTATAAACATTTACTTTGGGGACTTTGAATATCAATTTCTGAGGAGTTTTTTGTGATTGACTCTGTTGCAAGGTTGCCTCCACTTGTTGTGTTTGAGTTAGTTGCAAGATTTCTTCCATATCAACACAGACTTCTAGATTCGCCAACTTATCAAAACCCTCAACATGTTCATGCTCATAAGGGGCATGTTTGTTCATCAGTCAGATCATATATTCTTCCCTGTAGCTGTGCAAAACCAAACTCTTTGAGCTTTGCTTGAATCTGAGATAGGCATGATCTAGTTTTGACAATGAAGGGTCCAATGATAAAAGGGAATTTGAGGTTGGAGGATTTGTGCAATTTCAGGAAATTCTCTATCTCATATATGATACTTTGCCCGATGAATAAAAGGGAAAAGACTCTGGGGGTCAGAAAAATAGGCAATAGGTAAGGGGATTCATGACAACCATAAATCCAGATTATTGTTGAATGCATGAATAGTACCCAGTCCCCCACTCTGTTTTTTGGATTTGGTTGTAAATAGCTCCTCATGTCTTCCAGAACCCTTGGTAGGATGGTGTTGAAAATCAAACTGTAAACCCTAGACATGACTTTGTTGATGAAAATGAGCAATGTGATCCTATTACATTTGGTTGATATGAACAGTGCTTTAGGAAATTCTCTCTTGTTTGTCTCCAAGAAAATCTTCAACAAATAGTTGTAATATCTAAAATGCCTTAAAGAGAGAAAAATCACTAGTTGTTTATGGATATTATCAACTATGAATTGATCAAAACTAACACGGACTCACAAACAAGACTCTGACTAAAACAATGCCAACAAGAAACCCAACATGACCTCGACCACATGTTTGTCATTATCTAGACCTAAAATTTGACTCAACAAGGAACAGACCCATTGGACCTCAATAACCATTATACTCACATTCATTGGCAAAGACAGACTCTCTAAAAGATATTCTGGTTTGAAAATTGTCTATAAAAACCGATCTCTGACTTTTGACGGACACTCCCTGTAAATTCTAATTAGCTTTTCTTCCTCAAAAGGTTCAGAAACTGTGGATAAAGACTCCGGTATTCTGAGGGCACCTTGAATTGATAGAATTTTTACCCTACACACGACCTCGAACCCCTGTTTATTTACGATGACTTTCTCTTCCTATGAATATTGCTCTGCGCACCAACCTATGAATTCAGGAAAAGGGAAAGCGAATTTGACAACATAAGGGTCTATAGTGGCCTAGATTGCTTCAAGGAATGGTATTTTCTTCCCTACATTATCGAACATGTTACTTTTGGAAACAAAGATGGGCGAAATAGTGATTTCAGTGTCGAACACGTCTGAATCTTGGTAAATTAGGGATTTTTAATTTGACACAGGTTCTTGCTCTATTACCGAAGTTATGATAGGATCCATGGTGGCAATGAAAAATACCTAGAAATGAGAGGAAATGGTGTGAATTTGGTGAACCATTGAGCTACAGTCGAATGAGGGTGGTCACACCAAATTTCAAACGTTCCAGTATTTTGAAAAAAACTAAAATAAATAATAAGTTGTCTTTATATACTTCTCCAATTTCGGGGGTGTGAGGAAGTAGTTTGGGGAAACCTGCTTCTCGCCTCGAAATGCACCCAGTGGTGCCACGTGGTCTCGACCCAAAACTGTGGTTTAGTTTTCGACCTGCTTTTGCAAATTATCCTCCATGCAACTCCTCCCCTTGAAATGATCCCTGACCGTCGATCCGAGGAGCTCGTGATCTTTGATGTATCGAGTCCCATCAACTCCACGCTCCCACCATATTTATCCATATCTTACCATATTTAGCCCCTTGAGATGGTATGCCATAATTTTAAAAGGTCCCAGCCACAAATGGTCAAATTTCCCATGCTTTCCCTTGTCTTCATTTA
This sequence comes from Picea abies, assembly GCA_900067695.1. NCBI lineage: Eukaryota > Viridiplantae > Streptophyta > Pinopsida > Pinales > Pinaceae > Picea > Picea abies. Next base: position 7,692 of record CBVK0100286306.1, read on the forward strand.
TGGCATCCCATCTCAACCCCAAATCCCCCACTTTGAAATCATCCTCCTTAGTATGCCTATCAAAATCCTTTTTAATCATGTCTTGGTGTAGTTGAGAGTTGTTGAAGGCTTTCTCTCTTGATTGTTGTACATTGATCAGTTCATCTGTTCTCCTTCTAGTGGCATTTGTTTTAGCATCCTTTTCCTGTAGCAACCTCATCACTGCCAATCTTAATGAAGTAGGAAAAATTGCTTCTATGCCATACAAAATATGGAAGGGTGAAGTGCCAATAGATCTTTTTGTAGTGATCCTGTCAGCCCCATAGTGCATGGATGAGCTTTTTATGCCAAGCCTTTTTTTTTATCTTGCAACAACTTCTTGATAATTTTGGTTAAGTTCTTATTGGATGAATCAACCAATCCATTACCTTGAGGGTAATAAGATGTGGAATGGCCAAGAGTTATATTGTAATCACTGCAAAATTTTTCCATCTTCTTGGACTTAAATGTTGTTGCATTGTCTGTAATGATTTTGAATGGACACCGAAACCTTGACAAAATATTGTTCTCCAAAAACTAAATGATGACAACATCAGTGGCTTGCTTGGTGGGAACTGCTTCAATCCACTTGGTGAAGTAATCTGTGGCTGTCAGTATCCACTTGTTCTGAGATGAGGATTGTGGATGAGTTTCTTCTATGAAATCAAGGCCCCATTGTCTAAAAGGTGCTTCAACAGAGATGGGATTCAAGGGAAAAGTCTGCAATTTCCTCTTCCCATAAAAAATTTGGCATTCATGACACCCTTAAACTTCTTTGTAGAAATCAGAAAAAATGCTAGGCCAATAGAACCCAACCCTCAATATCTTGTGAATAATAGTTTTCCAATAATGATGCCCTCCACAATCACCTTTATGAAACTCTTTGATGGTTGTTTTTTCTTCTCCTTCCAGCAAACAAGTCAACAAGATTCCTCCTGGATCCTTCCAATACATAGATTGGTTTACAATACAAAACTTTGCTTCTTTTAACTTTAATAACCTGGCCTTGGTTTTACTCAATTCAGGAGGAGCCTGCAAATTTCTCAACACATAAATAATATCAGCATACCATGGGGAGTCAAGGAATTTTTGAGATACCTGAGGGAGCTTTTCTTCTTCTGAGTTTGCTGACAAATCAACAATAAAGTTAATTCCCAAGAGCTCACAATTTGTCTGTGCCATCATCTTGGCAAGTCCTTGCTCTTTGATCAACTTTGTAGGTTTGATCTTAAGGTCATATTCCAACAACACAGCTATCCACTTGCCCCTTTTTCCCTCAGGATCAGGCTGAGTTAAAATGTCTTTCACAGAACTACCTGGCACATAGGTAGTGGTATGAGAATGCAATATATAAACTCTAAACTCCTTTAGGTCCTTGACTAGTGCATATGCTTGTTTTTCCATGATATCATACTTTAATGGGGAATCACTCAATGTCCTGCTATAGTATGCTATAGGCCTCTCAAAATTATGCTCATCCTTCTGTAATAGAACACCATCAATGGTGTTCTCTGAGGAAAAAGAAAACAATATAAAGTCTTTTTCAAAATTAGGACTGGCCAGTACTGGGGCTTTGGTCAATGCCACTTTAATATATTCAAAGGATTTTCTGGCTTCAGGGGTCCACTTTATCTCATTTCCTTTCTTGATCATATTAGTGATATGCTTTATGATTTCAGCCAAGTTAGGGATGAATCTTCTCAGAAAATTTGCTTTCCCCAGGAAAGATTGCACTTCTTTTTTTCTTCTGGGTATGCCAATTTTAAGGATTCCCTCAACTCTACTGGGATCTATTTTTATTCCTTCCCTTGAAATAATGTTCCCAAGCAACTTCCCCTCTTCCATGCTAAAATTAGACTTCTTGGGGTTCAATGAAATTCCAATCTTCCTACATTTTTGAAAATCCCTCCTTAGATGTTTAAGATGTTCTTCATCAGAAACTGAATACACGGTGATATCATCTAAGTAGATAACAATAAATTTATATTTCTCATCAACAAAATCTATATCCATAGCCCTTTGAAATGTTTCTCCTGCATTCATGAGCCCAAAAGGCATCTTGGCATACATGAAGGTGTCCCATGGTGTTGTAAATGTTGTCTTTTCCTGATCATTAGGGTGGACCATGATTTGATTGTACCTAGAGAAATGATCCAGCATTGACAGTGGGTAGTTGTCCTTGAGAGACACTCTGTTAAAATTTCTAAAATCTACACATAATATGATCTCTCCACTCTTGTTTTTGACAGGTACCATATTTTCCACCCATTTAGAAAACCTCAAAGACACTATGATATTGGCTTCAAATAGATTCTTTATCTCTTTCTCAATCAAGGGGAAAAATAAAGGATTGATTCTTCTTAATTTATGTGTGAAAGGTTTATGGTCCTCTTTGATTGGAATCACATGCTGAATCACTTTGGTATCATAAACTTTTAGATCTTCATAGGTCCAGGGAAAAACATTAGGAAAATATTTCATTATATTGATGTACCTTTGCTTGACCTCTGGGCTAAGTGTCTTGGACAAATTGATAATCTTGGGATCTTCCGGAGTCCCAATGTTGCAATCTTCAACATCTACATCATTTACAATAATTTTGGGACTCCTGGCCACATCATTGTTGTCCAAGAGTTTTTCTAATGGGACCAGGCCTTTGGGAATGATGTTATTTTTTAGCTGCATTATATCCTTACCAACAATATGATTTTTGAAATAGTCATCATTTGCAAACACAACTACATATTCTTCTTCACCACAATATTCCTCATCAATATTCAAATTTGCAAATTCACCATCCATCTTGAGGAAGCTTTCTATTTGTTTATCATCTTCAAAAACCTGCCAGTACTTAATATTATCAGGCATTGTTGGTCTGTGCTTGACCTCAATCTCATATCCCCTTTTAGGAAAAATGGGAAACTTGAAAAGTGAGGCTAAAGTAGCTAGAGCATCAACAATCTGATTCTGACCCCTTGGAATCACTGAGAGACTATATTCTGAAAATTATTCAAGACGGTCAAGCAGTATATTCCTATATGCTCTTAATCTGGGGTGCTTTTCTTGATATATTCCCTTCACCTGATTTATGATCAAATCAAAATCTCCATGCATAGTTATCCTTCTGGCACCCATTTATTTCAAAGTCTTTAATCCCAATACTAATGCCTCATATTCATCCATTTTATTTGTGCACTCAAAAGAAATCTTATAAGAACAAAGTTTTGTGGCCAGTCTGGGGGGGTTAATCCACACACCAACTCCTGCTCCTTCTCTTCTGAAAACTCCATCAAAGCTCATGTTCCACATCTCATTCTCTGCACAGTATTGATGTTTTGAAATTTCCTCAATCCATTGATCAGATCTGTCTTTGGAAGTCATATCAGTGTCAGGTGCCTTTTCTTCAAAACACACATCATTAAAGAAAATAGAGGATCCAATCTCAGTTTCCACAGAATAAATGGGATGGTTGTTCGGATGGGCTTTGTTACTGACCATGTATTTGAGAAAAACTTCCTTGTACAATCTCCTATCTTGACTAAAAACATGGATAGTGGTGTATGAAATATCCATTTGTAGAGTCCCTTTCAGCTTTGCAACCCATGACCTAGATAACAACATACCAAACTTAGGAGGGATATCAGAAAACACTACATTCATGACCATATTATTTGTTGGAATTTGAGACAAACATACCACCAGATCTTTGATTAGGCCCAGGAACTTTACCTTCCTTGAATCAAAGGAGAAAAGATCTTTGTAAGGCCGTGTGATGTCTAGGCCCAATTGGTCCATGACCACCTTGGGCATTAGGTTATGGGATGCTCCTGAATCCAACATAGCATCATGCAAAGTCATATCATGGATCTTCAGACTGACATAGAAAGGGGGGATCTCATCAACATCACTTCTCTCCTCTATACGTGGGCCAAACAAGATGGGAAGATGATCATCTTGTATGTTCAAAGTATCAAAAGTTTCTTCCATCTTGAGCATTTTGATGATCTGATTTCTATATTCACTATTCTTTATCAAATCATTGAATGGTATAGATATTTTAATCTTGGCCATCTCAGTTTCAAGATTAAAGGAAAATGGGGTTTTCTCTACCTCTTTGGTGATTGTCTCCTTTCTTGTTTCAAGTACTTTCTTCTGAGGCTCTTCCTTCTGCTTTCCTTTATCCACAACATATTTTGCAACAAAGTCCTTTTTAGGCTGACTTGAAGAAGCCATGTTATTCTGAGCTTCTTTGGTAGGATTTCCCTTTGGAGGATTTGCAGGCACCTTTTTGTTTCGAATATTATACTGTTTATGGAATTGCATGATGGCATTCTACAACCCTGTTTGGTAATCTTCTTTTTCTACCAACAACATTTCATCATCCTCTTGCATGACGATTTCATTCGCATCCATGAAATGGTCATGTTCTTCTTTATTCAAAAATACCTTTGTTTCATTAGCATCACAACAATGCATATTGTATTCAAAATTTTCATCAAAATTTTCATTTACATAATTATTTTGAAAAGGAGGTATTATTTTTTGATCACCCTGGTTCCTCTACTCTCTTTGCTTGATTTGTGGAACTGCTGGTCTCTTATGATTCCTAGGTGGAACATCAGCCTATTATTTGGTGTTAGGCTTGTTATCCAAATACATCCACTCCATGATTTTCTCCATGGTCTTCATCATCATTTCAAACCTCTCTTCTGATGACTGTGAGGTTGAAGACTGTGCCTTATCTTGAACCTTGTTCATGTCCCTGTTAGAGTTAGATTTGATCTTTCATGAAGCCATTAGATTTAATTCAACTTCTATTGCATCGCTCATCATATCATCTAGTGAAGTGGATATTATTTCCCTCAAAAAGAAAGAAAAATCACTTTCAAATTAATTAGCATATCTAAGTTGAGCAAGTCTAGGAGGAGGTTTTACTTCAGTAGGAATTGAGTTGTAGACTTTAATAAATCTAGCTGAAAAATCTTGTACTATTTCATCAGGTGACCTCATGTTGTTATACTGGTGTTGCGCCTCTTTTGTCACCTAAATGAGCAAAACAGAGGTGATTACAATCCCATGTGGTTTAGCTAGGCAAGACAATAGTGAATGCAAGAGTTAGAAACATCAAGCATATGATATAAGCAAAGAACTAAACTAAGAACAATAAAAGAAATTAAACTAGAGTGCATAAGGACATTAGAACAAGAAAGAAACAACACTCATGCCACCAATGGAAAGGATTGTATTAGTGGAAAGAAAACACCAAAGAGAAAGGGAGACTTTGGGTCCCCTCTTCCTCCAAGGGAGGACTCTTGAACCCCCAAGATTGAGCTCTTCTTACAACTTGCAAAGTTGAAAGAAATGGTGAAATAATCCCAAGCTCATTCACTCAAGAGGTGATGTGAATAGGTCAAATTAAATTCTACTTGTATACTCTTAACAAGGAAAGAGGATCCTCCAAGAGAATATAGGCAGCATAACAATACAAGTTAATTCCTTGAAAATGTATTGCACCCATGACCTCTTTTTATAGCATGTCTTTGAGGCATTATTCAACTAGCTTTTAGTGTGAACAAGGGGCCCTTTAGGGCACCCTTAGGTCTTTGACCAGCCCCCCAGTCATATTTAGCCGAGATTTGGATGTCAAATCGACTTGGAAGCTGAACCAGAAGTGGGTGGAGGGCTGACCAAAATCATAAATGCATTGTTTTGAGGTGTGCATGAATTTTAGCATCCACAGTCGGACATCGGGCGCATGCACGCTTTTTCAACATTTTTGACTTGCACACATGCGTGCGCTTCCTGTATATCCTTAGCGCATGCTGATTTTATAACTAGTTGTATAGTTTTGGACCTTTTGAAAATGCAGTTTTTTGGCCCATGGTTGAACTAATAGATGTTTGAAGATGCTGGATTCCTGTAACCATTTGTGGACGAAATTTCAGTGATAACAGTTGCGCCCTGATGGATGAGGTTAGGACCATACGTATAGCCAAAATTCATCAATGTTTCTTCTACTGAGAGTACCATTGTAAGAAAGAGTGATAATGAGAGTCTCAAGAGCGACCTGTTGGAGGGAGAGGGGAACCTGTAGGGCCCAATCCTTTCGCAAGGTGTGAAAAAATAAAACTGTGTACAAACGAGGCGGGCATGCCCCATGCTCGTGTCATGTAACTCAAAAATGTGTAATACAGTAACTAAAGTTGTGTGTTGGTGTAGATGACTACAATTCCCTCAGGGGCATGTTGATAATAGTAGAGGACAATTATGATGGTGAATAAACTCTGAAAAGAGGTGATGACACTTATAAGAAGTGTCAAGGATTCGCAGGCATTGAAGGCCTAACAAGTTTCAGAGGTCTTCAACAAATATAAAAACAACTGCAATAGTCGCAAAGTAAGACCCACCGCAACATGAGAAAGTGTTGAAGTCGAATGTGGTGGAGGTCAACGACATCAGAGAGAAATGATGGTTCTCTCTGTGCCGTCTGAGACTCCTTATTGTAAAGGTAATGAGAGTCAAGACACTGACGCCTGTTTGGAAACTGTGTTGATGTCGACAGAAAGGGAGACGTGACCTCGAGAAGCAGAGGGCTTCATGAAATCCATTTGGACAAAATCAGGAACTGATCAGTAACATGGACAAAGTCTAGGAGTAGTGAGACTCAAGACTGCCTTTGGTTGGGGAGAGATGTAAAGTGGAAACAACCGTGAAATTGAATCTAGTGTCAGGGGGACAGTTAGATGAGGGTAAATTGTGCCAGAGGCGTGACAAAATGGATAAACAAAGATATCAAAAGGTGTATGGGTTGTAGGATACTCGGGGTTTATGGATAATGTCATTGATGTCAGGAAGTGAAAAATGCCCCAACCAAGGGCGATAAGGGTTTCTTTGTCGAAAAAGGAAGGTCACTAAAGGCGACAACAAAAAGCTATGCAAATGCGGGAAAAAGGGTTTGTACAATTACTGAAAGAATAAAGAATGATTTGGGATAATTGTGTAGATACAGAAACAGGTGCCCTAGTGTAAGATGGCTTGTCCTGAGGATGGCACAAGTTGTTTGGAAAACAAGTGGAGGGTTGGGGCGCCATAGGCAGGTTTCTGTATTAGGGAAATGTATGGAGGAAAATATGCAGATGGGAAAACTGACGGTGGATGAAATGGATGGTTAATGATACTATGGAGGTGTATTCAAAATAGAACCATGATGAAGTAACCTAGGAGTCCATTGGGTAGGATAGAAAAATGAGGAGAATGAGTATGTGGCTGGTTCTCAACGATGCGTAGGACTATTAGGACTCCCATCCCTAGAGGGTGAAAAAACAACATGAGTGTCAAAGTGCCAAGGGGGACTATGAACGGGACAATTCATGTGGGGGAGAGTGATACTGGGTGATAGTACCAAAATGCAGCGAAGGAAACAATACTACAGAGTCAGACATAGGGATCCTTAGAGGCAAAGATCGGAGGATGTAACTGGGAGATGCATTTTATATTAAGAGGGAATGACTACATGCCAGTGTCGATAATATACTTGAGAGGATATTGTTGATGCATAATGATCAAGTACATACACACATGAAAACCAAATACCCGATGTGAACAATATCTGAAGAGAAAGATCATATAACAAGTATTTAATAATGTGTGAATGTAAGTATGCATACCTGAGCATAACATGAGAAAAATGCCCCCCGGGGGCTGAGGATGGAAAGCTTCCCGGGGAATGGAATGGGGTAGGTGGCGGGATTCTGATCCCATGGCTGGAGACAAATCAAAAAATGGACACCTGGAGCTCCCAAAATTGAGTCTAGAAGTTGGGCAAAATGGACTATATATAGTTGTAAGGCCCACCTACCTACGAATGTTTTACTTGATGTGATATTTTTTGTAAACACTGATGGAAATTTGACCGATATATATATATATATATACATTTTGGGATCTCTGTGCTTTTCACATGTGTTTATGTTTTTTAGTTCTTTTTAATGATGTCTAATCTATATGCTATGACAGACTGTTGATGATTTATGTATGCGTACTGGTATCTTGATGTGATAAATGCCAATCTAACACTAGGTTAGCCATATTATCTTCCATTTGATTAAATTGTCTTGGAATATGTGTAAATGTGATAGAATCAAAATGTCGAGATAAAAGTCTAACTCGCAGGTATTTGGAGAAGAGGCAAGGATCGCGGACACGGTACACATTGTTGAGCTAGAGGACAACCAGTTGAAAATCAAGTAAGATGCTAAGGTGATAAATATGACGATGAATGGCCACAATGAGGAGGCCAATGAAGATGGTGTACTCTTCTTGGTTATTGGTTGTTGAACCCAAACATATGCCGCTAGAGTGGAGTAGCTCATGTGAGGGGGAATAGAGGGTCCAAGTGGCAGAAACGAGATTCTGTGTCGACCATCTAGCTCCGTCGACATACCCAATGTGGTAAATCGATGGAGGAGGCATCTGTCAATAACAAAAATGGTAGATTAGACGTAATGCATGGAAAAAAAGATTAAAAACTCTACAAAAAATGTACAAAAAGAAAAATCCTAGTGTAGAATGACTACACTCAGGCATAAAATTTCTTTAAGTACAACCCGTTGATGGGTTCTTTGAGAGGGTGGCCTTCAAGAGAGGGTATAATGTATGCGCCTTTAGTGAGGCAATGTTGGATGATGTAAGGGCCATGCCATAGTGAGTCGAATTTTCCATGGCCTGGGGTATCGTGAGCGATATCGTAAGCAAGGATGAGGTCGCCTTTGTTGAATGAGCGAAGGTTGACATGGAGATCAAAGGTGGCCTTTGACCGTTTCTTGGCTGCCTCATTGTTCTATAATGAAGATCGATGATCTTCATCTAGTGACTCTAAGTTCAGCAAATGTTTCTCCATTGGAGCAGTGTCAAGTAATAGCTCAATAGCGGTGCGTAAGGTGGGAATTTCGCACTTGATGGGAAGAGTGGCCTCGACCCCGTGGACTAGATGAAATGTTGTGAAACTAGTGGTAGTTTTAACTGTCGTGCGATAAAACCATAGCATGGAGAATAAAATATGATGCCAATTGGTCTTATGTTTGTTAACCATGCACTGCAACATGGTTTTGAGGACCTTGTTGAATGCTTCTACCTGTCCATTAGACTGAGGATAGTATGGGGAAGAAAACTCGTGGGAGAAGCCTAACCTAGATGAGAGTTCGACAAAAATCATATTCTCGAAATGTTTCCTATGGTCAGATACTAACTATAGTGGTACTCCAAAGCGGGAGATGACGTGGTTAAAGAAAAAATGCATTGCAGTGTCAGCGGTGTTGTTGAAGGTAGGCATGGATTCAACCCACTTGGTGAAGTAATGGATTGCAATGACAATGTATTTGTGTCCATTGCTAGACGGAGGGTTGCAAGTCATGAAATCTATGCCCCATTTGCAAAAGGGGCCGGCAGTAATGAATGGATGTAAAAGAGTGGGTGGTGCTCATGGTTTGTTGGCATAAAGCTGACATTTATCACATCGCTTCACAGCATGGATGCAATCGTGAAACAATGTAGGCCAAAAGTAGTCAGCGCAAATGATTTTCTAAGCAATGGACATCCCTGAGAGGTGACCTCTGCAAGTGTCTCTTTGGTAGTCATTCAAGACTCTATAGGCCTCGTATATAGTTAAACATCGACGGAGTATAGTGTCGACCCCTCGCCAATATAAGATATCACTGATAAGGAGGTAGCGGGGTGCCTGATGACAAATATGTCGACGATCATCCCTAGAGAGGTGATTTATGAATTTCTGTGTTTGGAGGTAGATGAGAAGATCGTCATACAAAGGATCATCTGAGGGGATGTAAAAGAGATGTTCATTGAGGAAATTGGTATTGATGGGAGAATTGGTAGTATCTAAGGGAAATGTCGTAATGAGTTCAGCGAGGACGAGGGATTTCTTGCTCTTGGGTGTTTAAAATTTGAGGTCATACTCATAAAGGATGACAATCCATTGGGCAAATTTCCCGTTAATTTTTCGACGACTGAGCAAGTATTGCATGGGGTTGGAATCTGCTATGACTTTGGTAGTTCAAAGAAGAATATAATGGCACAGTTTATGGACTGCAAGGACAACTGCAAGGGCCATTTTCTCTTCGTGATTGTATTTCAAGGGTGTCCCTAAAAGATTTTTACTAATGTAGTAAATTACATGCTCATGATCATCATCCCCTATTTGGATGAGAACTCCTGCTACTGAGACAGTTGAGGTTGATATGTAGAGGATATAGTCACAGTTGTAATTGGGTGGACTAATCAACGGGGTGTTGGAGAGTGCCACTTTAAGATCATCAAAATTGGTTTGGGAATGTTCATGCTAGTGGAATGGGATGTCATGGCGTAGCAAGAGAAGGAAGTCATGTGCACGAGTGGCATAATCTGGGACAAAGCACCGTAGAAAGTTAGCTTTGCCTTGTAGGCTTTGCAATTGGCGTAAATTCCAAGGAGGTGGAATTTCTATGATGGCTTGGAGTTTGAGGGGGTCCATGGTAATTTCATGTTGGGAAATGATGAACCAAAGGAGGCTCCTAGAAATGATGCAGAACACGCACTTGAGTGGGTTCAAGCGGATGTTGTACTGACGACACCTTTGGAAGATGATTCGTAAATCATCGAGATGCTGAGTGTGTTTCTTGGATCGAGCTGTGAGGTCATCCAAGTATGTGAGGATGATATGAGGCAGATCGTGAAAAATGTATGTCATAGCCCGTTGGAAAGTTGCGCCAGTGTTCTTGAGGCCAAAAGGCATGACACAATATGAAAAAGTACCCTAGGGGGTAGTGAATGCAGTTTTGTATTGATCGGCTAGGTGAATTTGAACTTGGTTGTAGCTAGAGAAACCATCCATGAAGGACAAAGCCTCGTGACCAGTGCAATCATCAATAATTTGGTTGATAAAGGGCATTTGGAAGTTGTCTTTGGGACAGGTGTGATTGAGATCGTGAAAGTCCATACAAACACAGATGGTGCCCTGTTTTTTGTTAACAGGGACAGGGTTGGAGACCCATGACGTATAGGCGATGGGGTAGATGAACCCTGTAGCACGTAATTTGTCAATCTTAGCCTTGATGGTCGTTGCTTTGGATGGGTGGAGTGGACATTGCTTTTGATGGACAGGTGTGATATCAGGCCAAGTGTCAATACAATGTTCGAAAATAGAGGGGTCAAGTCCAGGAATCTCTATGTATGACTAGGAAAAAATGTACTGGTATTCCTGGAAGAGACATTTTTAGGCTATAATTTCTTCAGGAGAGCATGCGGCGCCAATGGTGATTTCCTCTATGATTCCATGTTTGATGGAAATATCAATTTTTATGGTGGGGGAAATGTTGGCCATATTTCCTTCTTCAAAAGCGTCGGGGGCAGGGATAGGGTTATTGAACCAATCTATATGCTCGGATGGGAGAAAATATTTGGTTTCGACTGCGTATATGGGGTTTTTGTTAGGATGCATGAAGGCTTCCCATGAAAGAAAGAGAGATCTATGGTGGAGTGCATCCCATGGGCAATCGGGGGTAGTTAACTCCTCGAGGATGTCTTTGTCGTAGTGGAATTGTCGAGAATATAGGGGATCTATAGGAGTGACATCGGTGATTGTCACCATGGGGTTGTCTGCTGGTGGTAAATAAGCAGGAGGGGTGATGCAAGGGTATTGCAATGGTTCACTTCACATAAACCAAATATCGAGATACTGTGGGTTAAAAGTGGTAGTCATGCATAAAATTTCTGTGGGAAAATGAATTGGAGAATTGGGGGGATTTGGGGGTAAATCCTCGTATAAATTATCCAAGAACCATGGAGGAGTAGGGAGGGCCTTAGTCTTAGGAGAAAGGATATGAATAACCTCTGGTGATGAAGTAGGGGTAATCACCGATTCTGCCAGGGGGTGTAGGATTTTGAATCAGGGCCATTTGGTGACGCCTGTATTCAATGATCATAGAACATTGGTATGTGAAATGATCTAATGATTCACAGAGAGAGCAAGGTCATCTCATACGTTTATTGATTGAGGTCCTGACATAATGGATTTCATTGAAATGTGTTTGATATGATGGGGATGGAGTGGGTTCTTGCTGAAAGCTCTGACGTACTTCCATCAGCATCTGCCGAAATTGAGGTAGAACTAGACAATGGTGCGTATAATGGCCATATTTTGAACAGATGGCACATGAAAATTTGGTTCGCAGTCCTTTTCTACTTGTGTTAGGGGAGATAGCAGCAGTACTTAATGAAGCGACGGATGGTGTTGGTGCTCGAGGGAGTTGAATTAGATTGCGTAGCTCAGGTAGAGATGGGCATTTGTTGGTGGGGTGTCCATCCTGCTCGTATAGAGAAAAAGGAGGTTATATGTGAGGAGGAAGGGGAGAGATGGGTGCTTTCTTCTTCTGTCTGACCCTGGTTGTAGCATTGGTGTTAGCAAGGGGGGGTGGGGGTGATGGGGTAGGAGAGGTATTGGGATATGCATCGGGATTCCTTCTATTTGGGGAGGGAGTGATGGTTTAGGGACCATCACGGGGGGATGTATATACCAGACTAGAATGGCCAGCACCATATTGGGGAGGGTAAGCATTGCGACTACCTGGAAATCTTGTATGCCTAGTGGGGGGTAAAAGAAGGGAATTTGGGTAAGGGCTTGGGGGATTGTCTCCCAAGCCTGGATGTGACCTTGGGATAAGGTGAGATCAGGAATAGGTGAAGCTGGAGGGTTTTCAGGGAGTTCCTAAGGAAGAATTGTTGTGACTAGTGTGACGTCAGGTATAAGAGAATCCTCAGTGGGAGGAAGGGTATCTCCAGTTTCAGTTTCGTTGGATGAAACGAAACATACCTATGTTGAGGGATGGATGAGCGGTGGTGCTCCATGGTATGTCCCTAGCAAGGATGGGTCTTTGAAAATTCTGGGGCCCATCTCGATGAGTGGGTAAGTATCAAGATTAGTGTGGATGAAAGGGAGGATGTTATCGATGTTGGCAGAAGAGTTAGGCTCATAATGTGAAACCTGATCGATGGTAATGATATTCCCATTATGGGGGAACATCATGGTTCAAAACACAGAAGAGGAAACTGCCTTCATAGCATACATGTAGCTATGACCGGACAATATATTGTAATCGAATGGGGCATCAATAACCTCAATGTCAATAAGAATGGTCTTTCCCCTGAGTTTGACGGGGACATTTTGGAAGAGCCCTTCGGGAGAAGATGGTCGTCTGTCATATTCTCTTAAGGTAATGGAAGATGGTATTAGTTCAGGGGAACCAAGTTTTTTCCATATGGATTTGGACATGATGCATGTAGATGCACCTTCATCAATGATACATCGATGAACTGTAATGTTTCAGATTTTAACTAGTATTTGAAAAGCAACGAGAACGGGGAGGTGAGGTTCTCCACTATCGAGATCAAATGTGATGAGTCGGGTATCAGTAGGGTCGAATGCCCCTAGGGCAGAAACTAATGACTTACGTTGAGTGGGACAAGTTTGAAGGACTTCTAAGACTAACATGGTGGCAGGAGATTGTGCCAAGTCATCGACCAGACTATAATTATGAGATGCCCTAGCTTGAGGGTTGTGGACATTCCTATGCAATGGGATGTGAGGAATACGAAGGGGTGTTTAAGTATTAGGGTGAGGAATCATCAAAGAGGGTCCAGTTGTGACTAGAGGTTCTTCCGAGGTGGTGGGAGCATACTCAGGGGGTGTGTTGTATTGACGACTACACGTTTGTAGAAGAACTTCTTCCTTGCTGGTGAGGAGGATAGTGCGATCTGCAGGATTTCTCGGATGTGGATACTATCCCATTTGAGGTGGGGCAGGATGCACCTCCTGTTGAGTGTTCATCACTCCTTGGTGGGGGATGGGGTTTTACAGAACTGTTGGGGGTGGTTGCTGCACATATTGTTGTGGGGCCTGATGGGGGGTAGGCTGTGCTAGAGGATGTGGTCCATTGACAGAGTCTTTCATCCATTTAAAGTCATCGATTTGGGGGAAATGGTGAGTATAGTGACCAAACTCACTGCAAAGGGAACAAGGGAAGTTGGTCCAAAGGTTGTTGTTATTTTTTCCTTGGATTTTGTTGTTATTGCCCCCTTGGGGATTCTGGTTCCCTTGATTTTGGTTGCCCCCAACAAGTTGGTTTTGTTGGGGGTGATTTCCTCCTTGACCTGGGTTATTATTGTTCCGGTTTTTTCCTTTATTTTTGGCATTATTCAACTGATGGGTTGGATTTGTTGTATTCAGTTGTTCAAAATTTTGATATTGTTGAATGGGAGAGGGATGAAAAAAATTAAACCCAGCGTGTGGGTTTCCTTGTGGCGGAGCCATGGGCTGTTGAGGGCTAGGAAATGGAAAGTATGGATTATGTTGTGGTAATGATCTATAAGGTAAATAGGAAGGTGTGGCGTTTTCACTAGTTCTTAAGGTATAAGATGAGGTAGAGGGAGTACCAGAACTTGGTTGGATAGGTGGGCGTATTGTGGGTGTCGACGGGGGTCCACTTATGGTTGGAGGAAGGGAAACAGGGTATGGTTGTTGATAAGGGGGAGGAGGATAATAAGGGATTCCTCCATATACCAACTGATATTGATGTGTCCCATACATAGGTGGCTGTTGGGGTTGTGGATTGTGCTGTGTGGTGTTACCAATCAATCCATCTATTGAGTGAGACATCCTAGGTTTGTCTTGGTCGAATGGTATGGGTCTCGGGAGATCAGGTAGTACTGTGTATAAGTATCCTAATTGTGAATAGATGAGGTCGTATTGTTGGGCCTTTCTAATGGCTTATTATTCTGATTGGGGGAAGTTGGAAGACACGTCTTTACTGAGGAGAGAGACAAGTGATCTGAGAAACCAATCAAGGCATTGTTGTTTGGTGGTTTCTACTTTGCACAAACTACATCGTCGACACCACTCATGAATGTGGTTAGCGATATGTGTGGCTGAGGTTTGTTTAAAATTAAAGAGTAGTTCATGACCATTGTCATGGTGGATTGGCAATTGAAATAAGGTAAAAATGCTTTGGCCAAAGATTCGAAAGTTGCATGGGACCCCGATTTTTCATCGACATACCACTTGGTTGATGGGCCAGTGAGTTTGCGTTGAAATAATCTTAGTCGGATGGAATCGTCCATGATGTTGTTTGAAGAGCACCATAAGTGAAAGATCATGACATGGTTGGCAGGGTCATCTCCTGCCTTTCCTTCAAACTTGGGGATGTCTGAAGTGAGATCGGAAGAGCGTCGTGTAGGGAAAGAGTGTAGATCTCGGT